>JAQQSJ010001334.1:0-14113 GCA_028644305.1 Xerus rutilus | reverse complement strand
CTTGTATTCTTTTCTTTTCTCTGCTCTTTTGCAACTTATTACTCTACCAATTCTACCTCCTTCTTATATACTTAATGTAGCATGTGTTATCCTCATGGACACTTCTTTGGGGTCAGAAAGGACTTTGCTGCAGTCTGACTCTAGAATAGCCCAGAAGTCTTCTCCAGTAACCTAGTGACTTTCAGAACAAGTTTTGATCAATATGAGTGACTTGGAGAATGTACAGATAAAGTAACACACACACAACACCCTCTGCATTCCTGGGTTCTGCCTGAGCAGATTCAATCAAATACAAATCAAAAATATTCAGAAAAAGCCGGGCGCGGTGGCACAAGCCTGTAATCCCAGCACTTAGGGAAGACTGAGACAGGAGGATCGCGAGTTCAAAGCCATCCTCAGCAACGGCCAGGCGCAAAGCAACTCAGTGAGACCCTGTCTCTACATAAAACACAAAATATGGCTGGGGATGTGGCTCAGTGGTCGAGTGCCCCTGAGTTCAATCTCCAGTACCAAAAAAAAAAAAAAAAAAATATTCAGAAAAGAGACTGAGGATATGAGGATATGGTTCAGTGGTAGTATGCAAGAGGCCCTGGGATTGATCTCCAGTACTGCAAAAGAAAAAATAAAAATATTCAGAAAAAAAGACCTTTTTTCCATGTCGCTATTCCCCTAAACAATGCAGTATGCCAATTAAACAGCAATTTACATTGTATTAGGCATAATGAGTAATGTGGAGATCATTTAAAGTATATAAGATGTGTAAGTATATTATACCAATTTATATAAGGGAATTGAGCATCCTTGGATTTTGGTATCCATGTGGTAGGGAGTCTGGAAGCAATCCCTCATGGATACTAAAGGATGACTGTATATAAGTCTGAGCATTTAGTAGGTGTTGGGCAGCACTAGTAGGACAAAAATCATACACAACATTGTCTTTGCCTCAGGGTCAGCCTTACTGAGTTGTAACAATCTACATTTTACATTTTGCTCAAATGATGGCAGAAGTGGGTGAAAATGCTTTGAATCCAATACAAGTTGCGAAAGTACAGTTTTCCACTCCGTGTTTTTGTAGAGTTTTTTGGTGAGGACCTTTTTGTGATTTCTTTGTGGCCGCCTACAGGAGTGTTTTCATGCATCATTACCCGCAGGCTCATCCACTGGGCAGCACATAGCACCCCCTAGTTTGCTGTCGCAGTGCTTCGGCCCAGAGCGCAGTGAGGATTCCTACCCAGACCTGCATGGAGAGAATCAGCTGCGACCGATTTGTTTTGCCACACTGGTTTTCCCACAAGAACTGGGTTTCCCACATGGAGGTTGTTGCACAGGCTGTCAGACCATCGCTCTGCTCAGAGATCATCACAAAGTTGACAGAGTTGGTTGCTGTTGGTTTTGTTTTATCATTATTTGTACATCACATTAGCATAGGTTAGGAGAAACTGGGGGGGGGGGGGAAGGGCGGGGATAATTTTCAGATGACTCAGATGCACCGTGCTGGACAGCTCCCAGCCTCTGCAGTTTCTCTCTGGCTACCAGGAAGGCTGGGACAGGAGTGAGAAAATATTCACTCCTCACACCTACCAAAGGCGTGTCTGGAGAGTTCTATGGAAACCAGGAGCCTGTGTGTCCCGTGCCTATGAAGCAGTTGCTTTGGCTGTGCTTGGAAAGGTGTGAAGAGTAGGCAGGCAGCTCCAGAGCAGGGCGATGCAACACTCATATGATGAGCAAGTCAGACTCTTTTTTTTTGATACTGGAGATTGAACTCAGGGGCACTCAACCACTGAGCCACATCCCTAGCCCTATTTTGTGTTTTATGTAGAGACAGGGTCTCACTGAGTTGCTTAGCGCCTCACCATTGCTGAGGCTGGCTTTGAACTCACGATCCTCCTGTCTCAGCCTCCCTAAGTGCTGGGATTACAGGCGTGCACCACCGTGCCTGGCTCAGACTCTCATCTTAAAGAGCTCATTCTGGATGTTTGCCTCTATGTGTCCTTCCTGGATGTGGTCACAGGCCCTCCCCTTGCCGTCTCCTTGATAGGGGTTGGGGGACTGACTGGCCTGAGCATCTCTTGCAGGCAGGGCTTAGCACCATTCTAAGTGGGACGTGGAGACACTAGTATGACTCCAAGGAAAGGAATCAGAATGAGGAAAGATCTGGAAACAGTGCCAAGTCCTCATGACCCACAAAAAGACAGGACAGTTGAGTGGTTGGCTTGGTGCAGGTAGCTCAGCACTGGGGAGACAGTTCATGTTTTCCAATTGTGTGACCTTGAGCAAGTACTCTAACCCCTTTCTCATCTGTAAAATGGGGCAACCTTTTGGGATGTCCTATGGGAATACAGTGCGAAAATTCACTGGGATCCCTTATCTCTGTCTGCATGCCTGTGATTATTTTCTAGAACAATTTTTGGCAGTACTGGGGATTAAACCAGGGGTGCTTTAACATTGAGCTACGTACTTCCAGCTCTTTATATCTTTTGAGAAAGGGTCTCCGCTGAATTCACAAGTTCTTCCTGCCTCAGCCTCCTGAGTAGCTGGGACTACAGGTTTGCACCAGGGCACCTAGCTCACATGATTATTTTTATAATGCTAGTTATATGGAAGAAATTGGGATTGTTTAAAGGAGAGAAGATGGAGAAAGACATCATTCTGAAGGGGTAATGTAGCAGAGGGAGCAAAGTTATTTTTAGTTTGACTAAAATGTGGCCTTTGCAGGAAAGCAGATTTCACATCAATAAAAGAATCTTTGTGACAGAAATGCTCAAGAACAACCAGCTGTCCTGCCAGGTATTAGGGCTCCTTGTCACAAGACTGTTTGACTGATGCTGGGCGTCCACAGCACTAGAGAGTTTGAGGGGTGTGAGGCTGGTTGGATCAGATGCCTCAATCCTCTTCCATCTCTAAGTTGCCAGGAAATTTAGCAAAGGGCTCAGGCTTTGAAGTCCTGAAAAAACTGAAACCAGCAATTGCATAGAATAAAATCAGCAAAAAAAATTTCTGAGGGCTCCAACGGATACAAAATACCAAGTTTATTTGCCTAGAGAAGATGACTCTCAGAATTTTACTCATTATATTAGTTTTCTAGGGTAGAATCACAGACTGGGTGGATTAAACAACAGAAATTAACTGTGTCCCACAGTTCTGGAGGCTGGGAGTTCAAGGTGTCAGCTGTGTTGGTTCCTTCTGAGGCCTCTCTTCTCTCTTCTGACGGCATTTCTCACTGTGAATTTACATGGTCTTTCCTGATCTTTATGTCTGTGTCCTTATTTAATTTTATTGTTTTGGTACCAGGGATTGAACCTAGAGGTGCTTAACCACTGAGCTACAGCCCAAGCCCTTTTTATTTTTTATTTTGAGATAGAGTCTACTAATTCACTTAGGGCCTTGCTAAGTTGCTGACACTGGCTTTGAACTTGCAATCCTCCTGCCTCAGTCTCCTGAGTTGCCAGGATTAAGGGCGAGTGCCACTGTGCTCCATCTAATCTATTTTTAATGTTTTAATTGTGGGGAGTTACTGGGGATTTAACCCAGGAGCAATTTACCAGTGAGCTACTTCACCAGCCCTTTTTATTTTTTATTTTGAGGCAGGGTCCTGCTAAGCTGCTTGGGTCCTCAATAAGTTGCTGCAGCTGTCCTTGAACTTGCAATCCTCCTCCCTCAGCCACCTGAGCTGCTAGGATCACAGGTGTGTGCCACCATGCTGGCCTAATCTTTTCTTATAAGGACACCAGTCATGGATGAAGCACCACCCCAATGACTTCATTTGACCCCAATTATCTCTTTAAACACTGTTCCTAGGTTTACTCGGGATTAGTTCCAGGATCCCCTTTCAGATGCCAAAATCCACTGATGCATGAGTTTATCAGAGACAGTGCAAGTGTTGAATTGGTATCTAATCAATGCATTTTATTTTTAATTTTTAAAAATTTGTTCATTTTTGTGCCAGTGATTGAACTCAGGGGCCTTAACCACTGAGCAACACCACCACTCCCCCTCCCTTTTTTTATATTTTATTTAGAGACAGGGTCTTGGTGAGTTGCTTAGGACCTTGCTAAATAGCTGAGGCTGGCTTTGAACTTGGGATACTCCTGCTTCAGCCTCCCAAGTCACTGGGATTATAGGCCTGTTGCCCCCACACCTGGCTCAGTGCTTTTTTTTTTTTTTTTTTGCTTATTACTTTTGGTACATTTATTATGTTTTTGTTTCATAGTTACTATAAGGCTTCAATGCATTTTTAAATCATCTCTAGATTGCTTATACTACCTTATACAATGTAAATGCTATGTAAATAGTTGTTATACTGTGTTGTGTAGATAATAATGACAAGAACAAAAAAGAGTATGTGTTCAGTACAGAGACAATTTTTCCTTTCTGAATATTTTCCATCTGTGGTTGGTTAATCAGTAGATGCGGAACCCACAGATAAGGAGGTCAATATTCTGAGGTATTGGGGAGTTTTTTTGTTTTGTTTTTGTACCAGAAATTGAATCCAGGTGCACTTTACCACTGAGCTACATCCCCAGTCCTTTTTATCTTTTGATAAAAAGATAAAGAGATGAATCTTTTGAGATAGAATGTCACTGAGTTGCTTAGGGCCCTGGCTAAGTTGCTGAGGCTGGCCTCAAACTTGGAATCATCCTGCCTCAGTTTCCCTAGTCCCTGGGATTATCGGCCGGTGGGCCACCAAGCTCAGCATTCTGAAGTCTGGGTTTGGATTTCCACATAAGCGTTTGGGGTGGGGGGGAGATACAGTCTAGCCCATAACACTCACGGACAAACGACTTATCCTTTGAGTTATAGGGACTGTCACCCACATGATTTCTAAACAGCATTCTGTCTCAATTCCCTTCTTTTAGGTGAGCGGCCCTTTCCCTGCACGTGGCCAGACTGCCTTAAAAAGTTCTCCCGCTCAGATGAGCTGACTCGCCACTACCGGACCCACACTGGGGAAAAGCAGTTCCGCTGTCCACTGTGTGAGAAGCGCTTCATGAGGAGCGACCACCTCACAAAGCACGCCCGGCGTCACACCGAGTTCCACCCCAGCATGATCAAGCGATCGAAAAAGGCGCTGGCCAACCCCTTGTGAGGTGCTATCCACCGCAGCCAGGGAGGGATGGACCCCGGAAGGACAAGACGACTCCCAGGACACAGACGGACACATGGAAACCAAGCCCCGAAGAGGCTTGCTGACAGCAGGAGGTCACTGCTATTTGCTCAATATTTTGATTTTCCTCTCCCTATATTGTTTTTTAAAAGCACATGGTAGCCTCAGATCAAAGTGAACACTTGTCCCCATTGCAGAGGCAACTCTGGGAACCTTCTCTGACTGCTGGAGGGAGGCAGATGCTTTTGTTTTTTTCTCCTTTAGGATTTTTTTGGGGGGGGAGGGCATAGGGAGGGGCAAGGCCAAGACTGGGGTAGAATTTTAAAGATTCACACTGGTGTACATATGTCTGACTGGGTGAGTTGACCTGTGGCACCACACAGTGATTCTGGGCCCTTGATGCTTGCTGTCTCTCTGAATTGTTTTCTTACCTTTTAATGTAATGACAAGTGTGCTTCAGTTTGTTTAGCAAAACCACTCTTGAATCACATTAACTTTTGAGATTAAAAAAGAAACTCCATATAGCACAGCTGTCTTTATGCAAGCAAGAACACATCTACTCCAGCATGATCCACCATCTAAAGACTCGAAAACAAAAAAAGTTCCTTACCGTCACTGGGTAAGCAGAGTCCGAATTTCATCCAGACCAACCTTGGAAAGGTTGCACCAAGTACAGAACTTTTCAGCCTTGCTTTGTATGAATTGTACTTTTTGAACATAAGCTGCACTTTTATTTTCTAATGCAGAGGATGAATAAGTTAAACACATGCTTTGAGGATAGAAGCAGACATTCTGTTTGGCACCATGTTATAATCTGCTTATTTTACAGTATACACGTTTCCCTAAGAAATCATGGCAGCGATGTGAGGGCAGAATATACACAACACATGCTGAAGGAGGAGGGTAGCATTTAAAAAGATACAAAAAAGAGAGAGAAAAAAAAAACCAACAGAATTTTAACTCTATTAACTTGTCCAAATTTTCCTGTCCTTTTAGTTAACATCATCTAACTGTACTATAATGCCACTAAGAGAGAGCGCTTTGGACCCTGTCCAGTGTTATTTGAGTGGGTGCGTAACATTCACGAGGTCTAGAAATGCCTATTTTTTTTAGGAGAGAGGGGGAAGGTTTGGTGGTCTCCTTCCCATGTTCCTACAAATCTCCCATTATCAGGTGCAGAGTTATAAAAGGAAAGAGAGCTGAAGTATAAAGAAAGAAAGAAAAAAAACCCTATACATAGTGAGTATCAAGGGAAAATACCACGAGGGTTTCAGAGGAGTCTCTGCTAAATAGTCCCTTTTGGAGAACGCAGGCAAATGAAATGCGTGCGAATGAAATCACATCACTGTACCTTTTACATCAGTAGCCTCACCACTATATATCTTGTATCTAGGTGTCTACAATGGCCTAAACCACTACATCCATACTATGCCATTTACTGAAAACTTAAGTTTGGCCTTTAATGGCCAGAGAAATAAACTGAGTTTTCATAGTTTAAAAAAAAAACAAAAAAACAAAAAAAAATACAAAACAAAACAAAAAAAAATAAACCTCAAATGAGGGGAGTCAGCAGTGATCATGGGGGAAATGTTTACATTTTTTTTTTTCTTCAGAAATAACACTCTCTGGCGATTTTAATCTGATATTTAAAATGGGGCGCTATGGTGCACTCTAGTTTATCCATGTGCTATAAAATGTGCTGTGTAGACGCAGGGTGCCCACCTGTGAGTGAGCTCGGTATTTCACCCAGCACATGCTCGTTCCCGATTCAGATTCAGGGGTGCTCCTGCCGTGGGCACGGGTCACGGCTGACTCCGACTTCCAATACAACAGCCATCACTAGCACGGTGTTTTTCTGTTTAACCAACGTAGCTATATTAGTGGTTCTATCAAGAGAACTGCTTTTAACATTAGGGACTGGGAGCAGTCCATGGGCTAAAAAGGAAAGTGTTTTCTCACGAGAAAACATGTCAGGAAAAATAAAGAACACTTTCTACCTCTGTTTCAGATTTTTGAAACGCTTATTTTAAACCAAATTTTAATTTCTGTGTCCAAAATAAGTTTTAAGGACATCTGTTCTTCCATACGAAATAGGTCAGGCTGCCTATTTCTTACTGAGCTCATGGGAAGGCTCTGCTTAGGATACCCGGCACGCGCCTTTGAGTGAGTGAGGAGTTTGGGGTTGCCTAGCAACTTGCTAACTTGTAAAAAACTCAGCTTTCCCTCGCAGAAAGAAATGAAGGAAAACAAAGTCAAGCCAGTGAAAGACAATCTTTATAGTTTCAGGAGTAAATCTATATGTGGCTTTCGTCAAGCATTTAGACGGATATAAATGCAGCAACTTGTTTAAAAAAGATGCACAATTTACTCCCAAAAAAGTTGCTACTTGCCTTTTCAAGTTGTTGACAGACACACATTTGATATTCTCTTATATGTCATAGTAACGAAACGTATAAACTCAAGGCTTTTTATTCTTTGTGATAAATCCTGTTTTACGATGTCACAAAACAGGAACCAGCATTCTAATTAGATTTGCTATATCAAGATGTGGTTCAAATAGGACTACTAGAGTTCGTTGAACACTAAAACTATGAAGCAATTACTTTTTATATTAAAAAGACCATGGATTTAACTTAAGAAAATCCAAATGCAGGATAGTAATTTTTGTTTACTTTTTTAACCAAACTGAATTTTTGAAAGAGTATTGCAGGTGTTTAAAAAGAAAGAAAAGCTGTTTTATCTAACACTGTAAGTAGTTGTCATATTCTGGAAAATTTAATAGTTTTAGAGTTAAGATATCTCCTCTCCTTGGTTAGGGAAGAAGAAAGCCCTTCACCATTGTGGAATGATGCCCTGGCTTTAAGCTCCATATCATGCTTCTTTTGAGAATTATATTTGGTAGTTATAATTACAGAAACAAATTAGCTTTGTCAGTTTGCAGATAGATTTAGCACAGTACTCATCACTTTGGGTAGATAGAGATGTTCTTTCACAACGGATGAATGGTCTGTAACACTGTAAGATACTGATCTTTACAACTGTTTAATCAGTTTTATTTTTGTACAGTATTAGTGACCTAAGTTATTTTGCTGTCCCGTTTTTGTAAATCAAATGAAATTATAAAAGAGGATTCTGACAGTAGGTATTTTGTACATATGTATATATGTTGTCCAAATAAAAATAATAAATGAAAACGATCAAACTGTCCTTGCCATTATGTGTTATCAGATGGACGCATTTCACTATAATAGAAGTTACTTCATTAACCACACGGGATTTTTTCATGAATACAAGGTGATGTTACTCTGTAACTTTTGATACATGCTCTATTTGTGTAGACTTGTGTATATTTACTTTTTGTTGTTTCCTCCATTTCAGTCCTCAGTACTACAGCCCTTCCCTCCCCTGTATATTTACTTTTTTTTCTTTAATTTTTTTTTAGTTGTAGATGGACACAATGTCTTTATTTTATTGCTTTGTATGTGGTGCTGAGGATCAAACCCAAACATGCGAGGCGAGCGCTCTACCGCTGAGCTACAATCCCAGCCCCGTATATTTACTCTTCACAGACCTTTTGAGGAGGCAGAGAGAATGGAGACCACTTGAAATCTCTGTATTAGGCTAGAGGCAAATATTTATATTTTGAGATAAATCACTTAAAGAGGCTTTTCAAACTTATAACTATGGGAGGGTATATCAGAAACTCGTCAGAGAGGTTTTTGTTTTTTGTTTTGTTTGCAATACTGGGCATTGAACCCAGGGGCACATTACCACTGAGCTACATTCCCAGTCTTTTAATTTTTTATTTTGAGATAGGGCCTGGTTAAGTTGCTGAGGGTCTTGCTAAGTTGCCAAGGCTAGCTTCAAACTTTCATTCTTCTTGCCTCAGCCTCCCAGGTCACTGGGATTAATGCAAAAATAACTGGGTCAAACAGGAGATTATTTTATTATATCAGGCTATTTTGTATGAAGACATAAAAATGCCTCCTAACATTCCATCAAAATACATAAAGCAAATATATATGTATGTATATATGTGTGTGTACTTACATATACATATCTATATCTATCTGTATATATATACACACACACAAAAGGATTTTATAAAAATCATCTTTAACTTCCCTGAAAGAAGGAATTTTCATAATGCATATTTTTTTAAAAATCCATGAAATTGTACATAATATGAGATTAAAGACTACATTCTCTGATCACCAGGTGATAAAGTGAACAATTAAAAAAAAGGATAGTTTTTAAAACTAAAAACTTTCTTATATTAATTCTTAGATCAAAGAGAAATACAAACTATTGTCAGAGTTTAAGACAGTAAAAACAGAAAAAAACTATATATTCAAAATATACCCTGAAGCCAGAATAGAGAAAAACTCAGAGCCTCATATGTTTTTCTATACTTTGTGAGTATGAAAAAATAAAAGTAAGCCAAGCAATGACTTCAAGAAGACAAAATGAACAAATCCAGAAAGAGCATGAAGAAATTTTTTAAAAATGGGGATTGACATACAAACCTAAGAAGTAGATCTTGAAAAGACCTATAAATACACTGACTTAGTAAAGCCAAACAAGAAAATGAGAAAAATTTAAATATGTGCAATTATGAATAAAGAGAGAGATAACCATAGATATAATAAGCTGATAATTCTGGACACCTTAATAAAGTGCCTCCTGGGAGAACAATTTTGATAACTAAAGCAGTTGTACAGACTAAAATACTTTTTTAAAACATTGACAAATGGCCAGGCGCAGTGGCACACACCTGTAATCCCACTGGTTTGGGAGGCGTAGGCAGGAAGATCACTAGTTCAAAACCAGCCTTGGCAACTAGCAAGGACCTGTCTTTAGATAAAGTATTTTAAAAGGGCTGGGGATGTGGCTTACTGGTTAAGTGCCCTTGGGTTCAATGCCGAGTACAAAAAAAAAATTGACAAATATCAAAGAACCCAGAAAAATTTTCAGGCAAAATCTTTCAAATCTTAAGGAACCATATTCTAATATATTTGCTCCAATTCAGTCCCCAGTATTTCCCTCCCCTCCTATCTCACTCTGTTCCCTTTTCTCTACTCTAGTGATTCTTCTATTGATTTATAGTTTTTTAAAATTAGTGCATTATGGATACACATGAAGGTGAAATTCACTGTAGTATATTGGTATATGTACATAGTTAAATTCGGACTTACAAGAATAACTAGAAATCTACATATTTTAAAAAGTAATGTGATAGAATCTCCATGATGACCCACCTATCTTGCTTCCTTGGTATATATCCAAAAGATCTAAAATTAGCATATTATAGAGACAACCACATCAATGTTTATAGCAGCACAATTCACAATAGCCAAGCTATGGAACCAGCCTAGGTGCTCCTCAATAAGCAAATGGATAAAGAAAAGGTTGTATATATGCTCAATGGAGTTTTACCCAGCCATAAAGAAGAATAAAATTATGGCATTTGCTGGCAGATGGATGTAACTGGAGAACATCATGCTAAATGAAATAAGCCAGACTCAGAAAACCAAGGGTTGAATGTTTTCTCTCATATGTGGAAGCTAGGCTAAAATAAGAAAGGAAGTTGGGGAGGGGGGATAGCCCATGAAAATAGAAGAGAGATCAGTGGAGTAAAGGAAAGGAATTGAAGGAGAAGGGAGGAAGGACAGGAAAAGGGAGGAATGGTGGGATGAATCCAATCAAATTTTCCTATGAAGATATACCAATGTACTACAGTGAATTTCACCTTCATGTGTATCTATAATGCACTAATTTTAAAAAACTATAAATCAATAGAATAATCACTAGAGTAGAGAAAAGGGAACACAGGAGGAGAGGGAAAGGAGAAATAACTAGGGACTGAATTGGAGCAAATATGTTTATATAATTATAATTATGTCAAAATGAACCCTAATATTCTGTATATCTATAATGAACTATAAAATTGGGAGAGGAAAAAAAAAGTAATGTGGGGAAATTTGCCTTCCATAAATTATTAGTCCATTTCAAAGACATAAAAATGTGACAGTTTAATATGTTTTAGAAGAGTAGCATCACAAATCAGTGGGGAAAGCATGAATTATCTAATAAATTTCATTTAGCCAAAAGATTATCTAGAAAAAATTGAAATCATACAATACTACATACCAAAACAAATTCTATATGCATTTAAGATATAAGTAAAATGCTAAAAGCATTTAAAGAAAATATGGGTAAATATACATAATTCATAATTTGGGGAAGAACTCAAATGCACACATCAAATTTTGTCTATGGTTGTTCTGTCTTATTTTGTTTGCTTTTAGGGACATTTTGCACATCAGACATTTCCTGAAATGACAAAGAAACATGTTATATTTAGTGTAAAAATATACAGTCTTGATGCATTCTAAAACATGTATGTGCTTTTGAAAAAAGGCTAGAAGGATTTTAAGAATCTTTCACAAGAATGTTAGCCATTATTATCTTTTTTTTTTTGGTACCAGGGATTGAACTCATGGGTACTTGACCACTGAGCCACATCCCTAGCCCTATTTTGTGATTTATGTAGGGACAGGGTCTCACTGAGTTGCCTAGTACCTCGCCATTGCTGAGGCTGGCTTTGAACTCTTGATTCTCTTGTCTCAGCCTCCCAAAGTGCTGGGATTACAGGCATGCGCCACCACACCCAGCTTAGCCATTATTATCTTAATGCATAAGTGTAGGGATAATTTTTAATTTGTTCATTATCTGTATTGTGCTGAAGTTTCTGCAAAATGAATGTAGATTGTAAAAGGGGATGCAGAAAAAGGAAATGCCAAGTCTACCTAAATGCCATGTATTAATAGCAGAATAAAACCCCTAGCTTTTGTGTGAGGGCTAACTTGCTATATGGTCCAGCAGCCTTAATTAAACCAGGTTTGCTGATCATCTACTTCTGGACTGGTGTCCCACTACAGGCAGACTGGCCAGCAGGACACACCCAGAAGTTAATCTGGGTTGATTTGGGGTGTCTGCTATGGCTGTTCCCTAGCAGAGCCACAGATTCTCAAGTTCTCTCATCAGTTCTCTGGTGCAGGTAGCCTCTGTTGACCTTGGCATTGAAATACTTGCTTCTCCTGTTTCAACTCCAGCCCAAAAGTTGAGCACAGCCTTTTCTCCTGTCCATTACTGTGAACTCAGTTCATTCTAGGTCAAACCACTACATTTCGAGTTTTGTTCACTATACTGATCCATGTCCCAATCCTAGCTGGGTACCAGTTCTAGACACCCAGCTAGGTCTGCTTAATTTGTCTGAAGCTGTTTCCTCTTCTGTGAAAAGAAAAATGTGTATGTAATATCGCACAGCAACCTTAAGACAAGTAAACCAACAAGCTATATAAACCTCTTGTTGGAGCCCTGGGTTTTCCCACTGTGCCTAGCCTTATATCAGCTTTGTGTATGGAAATGAGCTAGAGGAGGAGAGGTTGGTGTCTGTAAACTATGGTCCTCGATCAAATCTATAGTCCTCGATCAGATCTGATTCATAGTCTGTTTTTGTAGGGCCAGTGAGCTGAAAATGGTCTTTTTTTCTTTTTCTTTTTCTTTCATTTTTTTTTTTTTTTTTCCGTGCTGGGTATTGAACCCAGGGCCTTGTGCATGCAAAGCAAGCACTCTACCAACTAGGCTATATCCCAGCCCGAGAATGATCTTTACATTATTAAATGCTTGAGGAAATCAAATAAAAAGTAGAGTTATATGTCAAATACATGAAGAAAATGTAAAATTCAGATGTCAGTATTCATAAATAAAGTTTTACTTACTCATATATTTACATTTGTCTGTGAGTACAGTCACACTACAAGGGCAGGTGACCAATTGTGACAGAGACTATAGTGCCCTTTACAGAAAGTTCATAAATAAAGTTTTACTTACTCATACATTTACATTTGTCTGTGAGTACAGTCATACTACAAGGGCAGGTGACCAATTGTGACAGAGACTATAGTGCCCTCTACAGAAAGTTTGCAACCTCAGCTCTAGGCTATTTCTTAGATATTTCTTGAAGGGCAATTTAAAAAATAAGAAAGGTATTGTTCATTCAACTGCATTTTTTTAGTTAAACAAAATAATGTCATTTGAAGGCTTTTGGTGGGGGGGAGGTACTGGGGTTGAATCCAGGAGAGTAGTACCACTGAGCTATATTCTCATCCCTTCTTATTTTATTCATTGATTGATTGTGGAACTGGTGATTAAACCCAGGGACACACTACCATTGATCTACATCTTGGTGCCCCACCCCCATTTTGGGGGGGTAATGGCGATTGAACTCACAGGCACTCGGCCACTCGGCCACTCAGCCACATCCCCAGCCCCACTTTGTGTTTTATTTAGAGACAGGGTCTCACTGAGTTGCTTAGCGCCTTGCTGTTGCTGAGGCTGGCTTTGAACTCTCAATTCTCCTGTCTCAGCCTCCCAAAGTGCTGGGATTACAAGTGTACACCACCACACCTCGCTCCGCCCCCATTTTTTAAAATTTAATTATTTTATTTAAATGCGTTTCAAGTCATAGTACATATATAGAGCTCAATTTTTCCATTTCTCTGGTTGCAAACCAGATAGAGTCACACCATTTGTGTCTTCATACATACACCAAGGGTAGCGATGACGATCTCAATCAACCATCATTACTGTACCCATTCCCTTTCCTTCCTCCCATCTCCCCCTGCCACATCCAGAGTTCCTCCATTTCTCCTATGTTCCCCATTCCCATCCCCCTTATGTATCATCATCCACTAATCAGAGAGAACATTCGGCATTTGGTTTTTTGGGATTGTCTTACTTCACTTAGCATAATGTTCTCCAATTCCATCCATTTGCCTGCAAATGCCATAATTTTATTCTCTTTTATTGCTGAATAATATTCCATTGTGTATATGTACCACAGTTTCTTTATCCATTCATCTATTGAAGGGCATCTGGGTTGCTTCCACAGTTTTGCAATTGTGAATTGTGCTGCTATAAACATTGAAGTGACTGCTTTATTGT
>JAQQSJ010001333.1:0-14115 GCA_028644305.1 Xerus rutilus | reverse complement strand
TACCAGCTTTATGTGTCAGCCCCGCACCTGGTTTTCCTGGGTTCACTCTTGCTACCAGGTCTAGGTACTGGGAATATAGCAGTGGATATGACTGTCAAAGGCTCTGCCTTCTTGAAACATGCATTTCCTTGATTTATAGAAATCATCATCCTTTTGAAATTAGATAAAGTACTGGAGTAGAAGGTAAAGTCACTACAGAGGGCAGTTTTGAGAAAGACTTTGATCTAAGTTTGCAAGTTCTTAGAATATTTACCATAATAATAAAAATAATAAAAATTAAATTTGCATTTCCCCAAGTACTTTGAGTATAGAGATCAAAGGTCTTACAGAGAATGGGACACCTCTCTAGATGTACTGGTTTTTCTGCAATGCCAGAACTTTCTATATGATTCTAGAACTGTCCAGAAAGTTATTTTGAAATATTAGCATTAACTCATTGTGCTCATTTAAAACATTACTTTCACTGGGCGCTGTGGCTCATGCCTGTAATCCCAGCAGCTCGGGAGGCTGAGGCAGGAGGATAGTGAGTTCAAAGCCAGCCTCAGGAAAAGCAAGGTGCTAAACAACTCTGTGGGACTCTGTCTCTAAACAAAATACAAAATAGAGCTGAGGATGTGGCTCAGTGGTCAAGTGCCCCTGAGTTCAATTCCCAATCCTCTCAAAATAATAAAATTAAATTAAATATTACTTTAAACCTAGAACTCTCTTTAAATTTAAGCAGTTGGTAAATGATATTCTTACTGTATTTGTCCTAATGAATCAACCCACTTACCAAACAGTACAGGAAGGAAATCATCAGTTTATCACAAATCACAACCTTTTAAAAGCTGCATTTCTTTCATTAACTCACGAGATAAAAGTCTTAGAAATTATATTTGAGCAATATGAGTCATAGCTATTTTAATGAGTCATAAATTTCTGAAATTAGATGAAGTGGAAAAAGCAAAAAGAAATAAGTCATTTCCATGGTTAATACTAATGACATTTTCATTGCAGTTCAGGCTCCAAGGCCAA
This sequence comes from Xerus rutilus, assembly GCA_028644305.1. Lineage (NCBI taxonomy): Eukaryota > Metazoa > Chordata > Mammalia > Rodentia > Sciuridae > Xerus > Xerus rutilus. The sequence goes on along the minus strand of JAQQSJ010001333.1, from coordinate 13,101 downwards.
CACCCAACTTTCTATCTGCAGTGGAATTCTTCTCTCAGCAGAAATTCTTTATCATCAGGAGTAGGTCAGCCTTACTCAACAAAAAGAAAGGGATCATAAGATTTTCTTAAAAACTACCTTAGAATTCATGCTGTCCATCTCTTGGCCTCCTTTTCACTGTCTTCAATGATTGATAAACTTGCATTATAGCTTGTGAACTTGCATTTCTCATGTAAGGAGAAGTAAGAATTGCTTCTTAGGGCTCATTTTCTTTTCCAGCCTCACATATATCACAACACATAGTTATAAATATGTTCTTTCTCAATTACACTTTAGTTGATGTCCTTCAGACATTCTGTACTCTGCTAAAAGGAGCCAGAAATAAAAAAAATCAACAGACCATGACAAATCATGTATAAAACATAAAATTAATCTGTACACAGGATAATGTGTTTTATATATTCCTAGTCTGGATAAAGAAGGAGCCAACCTCACTCACAGGCTGCTTTGCATTGGTTTTCTTCTCTATTTTGTGGCAATTTATTGTTAAGCCACAGTATGCTTTAATGTGTTTATCATTTTCTCTCTTAATTGGAACATTCATGCTATTGTAAATTTAAATAAGCCAGAATTGAAAGTACAGTAGCAATATTGCACATGGAAAAAAAGAAATCACTTTAACCCCAGTAAATACATCATTCTAAGTACTATGTATTAATAATGGTTTGAAAAATATGTAAATCATGCTGTATTTTATAGCTGGATAATTGCCATTGCTTAATAGTTATTGTCCAACTCTTTGGAGCTGTTGAATGTGTGCACACAGTCTTCTAAGCATTCGTTTAGTTGCCTGTCTCAAAATGTCATTGTTTTAAAGGGTAAGAGAACAGACAAGGTGCTGAGAGTGTGTTGGTGCCTGGGGGCACACGTACCTTCTGTGTACCTTACATCGCCTACTGTGCTGACTGCTGGGTGCCTGATCAAGCATGGCACTCGAATATAGAAAAGTAAATATGCTCAGTGAATACAGGAAAAGAAGGTTAGAACATTTGGTGAGAGGGGAATTTCCAGTTTTGAATTGTGTGTGTGTGTGTGTGTGTGTGTGTGTGTGTGTGTGTGTATGTGTATCTAAAGAAGGTTACGAATGAATCTCTCAAAATTTAATAGTCAGTAGAAATTCTGGGGGATTTCACACCCCTGGAATAATGATCCCCAAAATTATAAATACCGGAATGGCTGTGTCTTCTTCCTTCAAGATGTTAATGACTTTTAATTTCATAAGTTAGCAGACTTGGCCTTTTTCTTATGTCTGATACTGATAGGGAGTAAACTGAAGGCTTCAGAAATGGAAATGGTTTCTAGAAAGCAAGATGTCATCCATTCAATAATACTCCTCAGAATCACAGATTGACATATCATTCATGTCTGCCAATAATTACAAAGAAACAGGTTTGTTCCTTCTCAGCTCTTATGCTTCATTGCTCTCTCCCAAAAGATGCAGGAGTGCAGTTATAAGATCCAGTTGGATTTCCTTTGTTTTCTTTCACAATTCTGTTTACATATTAAAAAATTATTCAAAGGAAAACTCACATGACCCAAAATTTGTTGGGAACTAATTGTTAGGCTAGATATAGTCAATCCAGCAGTATCATTGAATGGTGTTTTGGAATTAAAGGCATCTGGTTAATTTTTACTGCATTTAGTCACATTTTTATTTTATTTTATTTTATTTTATTTTATTTTATTTTTTTTAACATTTATTTTTTAGTTTTAGATGGACAGAATATATTTTATTTTTATGTGGTGCTGAGGATCAAACCCAGCGCCTCACGCATGCCAGGCGAGCATGCCACCACTGCGCCACAACCCCAGCCCCTAGTCACATTTTTAAATTGAAATATATTTTACTCTAGTTTCAAAAGACACAGAGAGAGAATTTTTTTTAAAATACTTTTGTTGGTAGTATTCTTCTCTCATGACAATATACAAGAAATTTCTTGCCCCAGAGTGGCAGGTAGAACAGATTCACTACAGAATCACTTTTTTTAAAATATCTTTTTAGTTGTAGATGGACACAATATCTTTATTTTATTTGTTTAGTTTTCTTATGTGGTGCTGAGGATCGAACCCAGTGCCTCACACATGCTAGGCAAAAGCTCTACCACTGAGCCACAACCTAGCCCCAGAATCATTTTCAATTCCATCAGTGGAGCAGGACATTTCTTACGATTATTTGATTATTTTCCTTTATCTACTCATAAGCTCCTTCCCTCTGTAAGTCCCCCACATAGGTCTCCTCAGCCTTAGCTCTAAGCACTGCAGTCTTCCCCCCTATTGTCTGCTCTTCAGATGGGCCTTAAAAACATTGAGTCCTGTCTGCTTCCTGCTACACCCCATTATTGTTCTCATGTTTGAGCCTCTGTCTTAGTTCTCCAGCTGTCATCTGTGGGGAATCCTGTCACATTACAATTTGATGCTAAATTCAAACCAATGTAGCAATTTCTCATTTAATAGTTTCTCATCTTTGGCTTTATGAGAATAGAATTGTACCTAAAACTATTTTTTAACATTATATTTGGAGAAGTTTTCAGATTTACAGACAAGTTGTAAAAATAATTTAGAATTCCCTGTGACCCTTCCCCAGCTTTCTCTATTGTTTACATTTTACATAATCATGCTAAAGTCATCAAAACTAGGATATGACATAAGCATTGTGCTTTTAACTAAACCGCAGATATGATTCAGAATATACCAGGTTTCCTGCTAATATCCCTTGTTTTCCTGTTCCAGGAACTAATCTAAGGATTCCATGTTGCATTTAGTGGCCATGTCTCCTAATTTCCTCTCATCTGTGATAGTTCCTCAGTCTTCACTTGATTTTATGATCTTGAGACTTATAAAGAATATTCATCAGTTACATGCAGAATGTCCTTCAATTTGAGACTCTCTGAAAATTTTCTTACCTCATTGGAGTTTGTACGTGGTTGGGAGGAACAGAGTGGATGCAGCATACTGAGTGCATCATAACTGAGGGTGCCTGATAGCCACGTGTGGCTCCCAGCAGTGATCACTTAGGTGACATGTTGTACTGTGGTTCTTCCACTGTGAAGAGTCCAGTCTCCTCCACTGCAACATTTTGTTAGAACAAATATTTTGGGTTAAATGCTTTGAAGTATATTCAAATACTTTCTTCCTCTAAAAGCTCTTTCTTAGTGATTTTACTTGCAGAATTATGCTTGTGCTGTTATAATGGTGATTTTCTGGTTCTCTTATTCTTTCTACATTTACTAATTGGAATTCTTCTATGAAGAAGAGAAGTGCTTATGGTTAATCTCATTCATTGAGCTATTACTACAGTAAATACAGAAAGATATTTATCTCATGACCCACTGCTATCATTATTTGCTTTATTACTCAAGTTGTTACATATTTGGTCTTTAGGAACACTTTCAGACTGACTGTCATTTTTCATATTTCTTGATTTATTTATTTTTAGGGGTTTTTTAAAATTTTTTTAGTTGTAGATGAACACAGTACTTTATTTCATTTATTTATTTTTATGTGGTGCCAGGGATCAAACTCAGTGCCTCATATGTGCTAGGCAAGCACTCTACCACTGAGCCACAACCCCAGCCCCAGCATTTTCTTATTGCTATTACAAGATGTGCCAGCTTCATCTTGTATTTCTTCCTACAGTAGCCCTGGAATTAATCACTTTTCCAAGAATCTCTGATGCCTTAATGTGAAGACTGATACATGAAATAAAAATCTAGATGCTAGGTATACAATTGCTACTAAAATATCATTGTTTATATGATCTGTTAGTGGACAATGCAGAGAATGATATAGACAAAGCCACTTACCTGCACACATCTGTATTTATATGTATCTTATCTACTTTTCACATACCTTCATTCTCATACTTCTAATCTAATCCACATCATAATCCCAGTCTTCCTCATTATTTGTAAGTTATTTCTCACACAATAGAAACCATGACTATCTGTGTTAGTCAATTTTTTCCTCACTGTAATCAAAATACCTGACTCAAAGAACTTAAAGGAGTAAAAGTTTATTTTGTCTCATTTTTTTCAAGTTTCAATCTATGATTGGTGACTTTATTTTTCTAAACCTGAGGTGAGATAGACCATTACAGCAAGCATACCCTTAGTACATTAAACTTCTCAGCTCATGGCAGCAAGGAAGGAGGTGGGAGGAGGGGGAAGGGAAGGGAAAGGAAGGGATCAGGAACAAGAAGATATAGTCCCCAAGGACTTGCTCCCAGTGACCTGCTTCTTCCAACCATGCCTCATCTGTGTTCATTAGATTTAAATGATTTTTTCAATTATTTTAAATTAACAAATGATTGATGAATAAAGAATGCCATGACATCTTATTAGTAATTAGACTATTCATAAGGAAGTTTAAATAGCAAGCGCCATAATTATCTTCAAAGATAAGAAAATAGTACACTAGACTTCAGCAAATATCCTATAGAATAAAAATAAAGGGAAGATTACCAAATATTATGTCAAAGTGATTCCATTTCGAAATATATACCTTATGACTATATGTAAAGATATGAAAAGTGCAAGAAAAGCACTTGGAAGATTATTTCTTCTTCAGATAGTGATTAATATATTCATCAATAAGCTGTAAACAAAAATCATAAATGGTTTCTAAACTTTTTGTCTGAGTTCCTTATTTGCCAAATTGTATTAAATATATATACTAATTAACCAATGATAAAAATGTCCTTATTATATTTCTTTTGATGGGGAGTCAATCCAGCAGTTAAGAGCATGGGCTTTGGAATCATTTAGATCTGGGTTTGAATTTGAGGTCCATTATTTACCCACCACATGCCTAGCAACAGAAATTAAACTCTCAATGACTCAACTTCTGGATTATTTAGAGTGATGGAAGTCACTCCATTTTGATGATGGAGCTAGGAACAACTCTATTTGTTTGTGTATCTTGTTTAATCTCTGGGTATTAGAATGTGTTAGTCTATTCCATGCTGCTATAAGAAAATATCCTAGACTGGGTAATTGTATGAAGAACAGCAATGTATTTTCTCACAATTCTGGAAGCTGGGAAGTCTAAATCAAGGCACCAGCATGTTCTTTGTCTGGTGAAGGTCTGATCTCTGCTTCCAAGATGGCATCTTGAACACTGCGTTCTCCGCAGTGGGGGAAGTCCGTGTCCTCATCACACACAGGGTGGAGACAAAAATAAAAAAGGGACAAACTCTCCCCTCCAAGCCCTTCTATAAGGGCACCTAATACTATTTATGAGGTCAGTCACCTCCCACACCAGCTTCTGATACCATCACTTGGTGATTAGGTTTTGACACAAATTTTGAAGGGTACCTCACATTCAAATGAGAGCATAAGGTAATGTAATTATTTAGCATAATTCTTTCTGATGCATATTGAATGCTCACTGAGTGTTGACTACTGTTTTTGGATTGTGGTATTGATGGGATTGAACAATTTATTTCCTTTTACTTCTGTAGATATTTGTTCTCTTTTTTCTTATTTATTTACTTATTTAACTATTTATTTGTAATGTGGATTGAACCAAGGACCTTTTACCACTGAGCTACAACCCCAGACCTTTTTATTTATTTATTTTTATTCTGAGACAGGGTCTTGCTAAATTCCTGAAGCTGTTCTCAAGTTTGTGATGCTCCTGCCTCAGCCTTCCAATTGCTGGGATTACTGACATGTGCCACTGCCCCCTTTCACTTGGTTGAAATCATTCTTGAGTACTATCTACTAGAAAGGATATATAAATGATATTTTCCATTTCCTTTTCTTCGAAATTATAGTTTTGCTGGTCTAAAACTTTTGAGTTCTAGATCTATTCCTCTTGATTCTGGAAAGGATCAAATGACTTTTCACATTTAATTTTATGAAAAAGAATTCTGATCTCAAATATCTTCTTTATAAATGACATGAATATGTCTACTTGTAATGTCATAAACATTAATCTTGTTTTTCTCATTAATTCTCCAATATTAAGTGATCTATTTTCATTTAAAGATATGATTTTTTTCATTGTTTCTAAGTTTTTCTGTATTTTCTTTATTACTGATTTTCTTTTATTGCCCTGTTATTTCAGATGTATACATATCATTTGATGAGGGTTTAGGGGACTTAAGATTGGACAAGTTTGCAACATATGAATTTAGGATTGCTGGACACAATGAGACAAGGATTTCAAAGTGAATATATTCATTTCCCATTGCTACCATAACAAATTATGGAAAATTTAGCCTGGCCTAAATTGACACAATTTATGCTCTTATGGCTCTGGAGGTCAGAAATCTAAAGTTAGCCCCTCTAGAATGAAGTCAAATGAGAGTCTAGGGAAGGAATATCTTCCTCGCCTTTTCTAACTTCTGGGGCCATATTCCCTAGATCAGGTTTCCATCCTCATCTTCAGCAACATAGAATCTTGCCTTCATCACTGTGCTACCTTCTTTGGCAGTTAAATCTCCTTCTGTCCTTCTCTTAAAAGTATTTGGAATAATATTTTGGCCCACTCAGATAATCCATGATAACCTCCAAATACTTACATTAATTGTATTTGCACAGCCTATTTCGCCGTGGAAGTCAACATTCATAGGTTTTAGTCATTAGAAACTGGATATCTTGAGCCTTGGAAAATAAGCAGCATTTGATGTTTTCTTTTTTATTTTAATTGTGTTATGTTTAGTGGTCTTCTACTAAGACAAAGATATTTTCAATTTCATCTTCCTGGAAATTGTTTCCTAAGGTAGTAAAATCATGTCAGTGAACATGCTTTTTACATGTTAATTATAAGAGGCTATGCTGATTAAATGAATTCTCTCTTTCAAAAATTCCTTGACATCTAGCTACTAAGTCGTAAGGATTTTATGACAACTAATTTAGTAATTGCCTCATATTTATAAATATTATAAATATTTCTGCATCAGTTTAAAAAACATACGACTAAACCTATCTTAGTATCACTAGCTGTGCTGGTACTAATAAGCTAGTCATCTGTTCACTAAATTTCATTTTGATTAGATAAGATATACATATTTTCCAGGAATGACATATGATATATGCTGAAGTCATATCAACTTTTGAGATTCAAATTAAGTTCATAAAAATCTCATCCCAGTGACTCTATCACCCTAAAGATCTTTTTCTAAGGCTACAGGAACACAGAGAATGAAGGTTAAAGGCTCTCTTGCTCACTTGTAACTCTGTTTCTATTTGCTTATTAGTATAGGAGACTTGCAGCCAACCTTCATAATGCTGGGTAACCCCATCATGCCACAAACCCCTGATTCCTTCACTCCTCCAACATGCCATTAACAAGAAGCTACTCCAATGAGCATCTAGTGAGAGTTCATGACAACAGAGGAGTTTACACTGGTATTCTGCAATTAACTTTCAATTAAATGTCAGACATTTTGTACTTAAATGCATTTTGGAGATCCAGCTAATGGAAATTTCTTTGTGACTATCTTTCTTTCTCTCTCAATCCCTCCTCTAACACATGCACACACACACATGCACACACACATACACACACTCCACAGCCACAACTTTATTCTTTCTCTTACAGTGACATAAAAATGAGAGCTTATGCTTTTACAATTTTGCATTTACCTGTGGAGTCCTTTGCAAGTGAAAATATTTTTTTTCCTCTTGAAAAGATGAAGAAATAATTGAGTAGTACATGTTATTTTATTTTACATCAATTACAACTATAATGGAAAGGGCATGAACCATGAAGTTAAATTTGGATTTGGATCTTCATATTATACTACCTGTGTGGTTTTCAACAACTTACTCAGCCTTATAAGCTCCTCATGTATGAAATAAGATTAATAGTATCAGTCTCACAAAACTGCTGAGATGATTACTGAGGAAATGCAGGTGAAAATGCTTGGAGCATAGCCTGCCTATATGAATAATGAGTTTTTAAAACTACTGGGTAAACTAAAGATGTCACTGTGGGACATGGAATTTTATACTTAACAAAAATTATTTGAGCCCACAGTATAGCTAAGGCACTTCACTAGATGCTTTGTAAAGCAAGGACAAAGTTACTTGTGCTCTGGAAGTTTAAAATTTAGAGATAAAGACAAATGCAAAACATGGAAGTTCACATATAATAGGGATGCAAAGTGAAAATAATATTTGATTAAATCTGAAAAGATTTCACATAAGAAGTAGAGTTTGAACTGGGTTTGGAATTTGGGGTAGGATATAATCCATGTAGATGGAACAGATGCAAAAAGAAATCATTTTCTTTTTCAAATCTATGTCTAAAATGTTTCTATTAAACAGTCTGTTGACAAATATGAATAAAATCCATGAACTGATTAGTTTTGACGATATTGGAGATTTTTTTCAGAATCACTCTATTCCAGCTGTCTTTGCCTGAAAATGTCCTTTTTTGTACAAATTATTTTTATAGTATCCCTCTGAGCCAATTATATTACAAATGGGACAGAAGTAGGTCAGTGACCATTTACTTTGACAACAGCAAGAGATGTGATGCTTATTACATCTACCTTTATCATCAGGATAGTAGAAAAATAAAATAAAATTACTATCTACAGATCCCTTCCCAAAACTAACTGGAATTATCAGTGCCTAATCTACTAAATCAAACATGTCTGAAAGTTTTATTAACACTGAATTAACAAAAGGCACTATCTTAAAATATATTTTATTTGAAATTATTATAGTAATTCAATTATATGCAACTATTAAATGTTCTAATAATTAAGGAAACATTTTCATTATTGAATAAAGGTGATATTAGACACTTGTGCCATTCTTCATATAGAACAACTAATGCCAGGGCTTGGTAGGGCAGATGTATTTCCAGAAGTAGATATCAGTTTACACCAAATCTATCCATATTTTTAAACACACACTCTTTGTGGAGTTCAGTTTAGTTAATCCATAAGACATTGAAACATGATGCTATTTACAAGCAATTTTATTCAGTTTTAGAAATTGCTTCTAGATTTACTAATATAAAACAGTATCTTTAACACACATAAAATGGTATTAAATAGCTTTATTAGTCTGCATATCATTAGTTCCAACTTTGGCTATTATAAATATCACTTTATCATTAACATATAAATATTCAAATACCCCAAAGGCAATTCTAAAGTAGTTTTCCCAAAATGATGTTTCAACATTGGAATAACATTGTGTCCTCCAAAATAACTCCTTTCCAAAATGTGCCTAATGATTAGGTACATAAATACATGTTCTACATTCTTATTTTTAGCAGAAATAACTCACATCATTTCATCATTTCTTAAAAACACCCTTCCTATCACCAGCTATATACCAAACTTCCTGAAGTAGGGACTGAATCTCCCATGTGTAGCTCCACCATTGTACAAGGAATAGGGACTGCTGTAAAGCTGTGAAGACAAAAGGGATGGAATGTGCCCTTGTTCTTATTAACACGGGATATTCATCTACCAAACATCAGCCTTTCCACTCTTTCTGGGGTTAAGCAGAATATCATCAGCTGATGGGCCTCACAGCCACAGATCCCAGACATGTATTTCCTGTTCTGGGAAGGAAGCTGCAGGTTGTTGCTTGGTGATTTATGCTGAACTCTTAGCCCCTAAAAAATCTTTTTAGACCGATGCAAGGGAGAAGTGATTATATTGCGATTATTTCGTGAATGAGTAGGGATTCTAAGATCTTACCAGTGTTTTGTCTTTTCTAATAGGTCATACTAATGAATGGGGAATTGTCACCAGGATTTTTTTTTTTTTGGCAGGAGTGTACCGGGGATTGAACTCAGGAGCATTCAACCGCTGAGCTGTATCCCCAGCCCTATATTGTATTTTTTATTTAAAGGCAAGGTCTCACTGAGTTGCTTTGTGCCTCACTTTTGCTGAGGCTGGCTTTGAACTCGCAATCTTCCTGCCTCCGCCTCTTGAGCCGCTAGCATTAACAGGCATGCACCATCACGCCCAGCATTGTTGCCAGAATTCTTGAGAACCCAACTTGTATATCCCTCAAAGGAGATGTTTGAAGCCTTACAGAATGTATTCTGCACTAGAGAGGATTTCTCCTTTTGAGCCATTTCATGAAATAAAAGGAGATTATTGGTGATATACTTACAAGGGAATATACATATATGTATATGGTTATTTTTAACTAGAAAAGAAATGATTCTCAAAATAATATTAAAATATATAAGGAAACATTCATGGTATATTCTTTGAGAAATAAGGACTTTCAAGGAATAAAAATTATTATTTATGATTATCAGTGTTTCTTTATCAATGTATTTTATTCTACTAATTCTAAATTAACAAAGAACAACATTTGTACAAAGAATAAAACTGATTTCTATCATCAGAAATATTTTATATTTATAATTTTTAAACTTATCTATTAATGGCCTTATTTTTATCTAATGTTTTCCTTGACGTATTTTTTCCATGACGTATAAATTGCTTTCAAAGGTCTTTCGTTCTCTTTTTAGTTCCAAGCATTTAGTACTTATTTAGATTTGTGATGAGAAAATAAGGCTGGAAATAATATGATATGGTAAAAGAGGATCTATTAGTGTCAGCTCAGAAAACTACCTCAGGAAATGAAGTGGAACCACATAGAGAAACCCTAGTAAAAGGAGTCAAAAAGAAAAATCCACATTGCACATCCACATAATTGGAAACTGGCTGCAATAGCAAACTGAGAAAACCTGTTAGCACATGCACCTGCCTCATAAAGTGCTTATTATTTAGCAGATTCTTCTCATATACAGCTATATTGAAGCAGTTGCCACAGAATGATGGTATTTCAGACTTTCAAGAGAATCTGTACTTCTTCCAAAGCAGCCAGCCACCCTTCTATGGGACCATGTTCACACTGTATGCTTACTCCGTCTCCAGGTCCAGGTACCTGAATTTAATGGCTTGTTCTGAGTTTTGCAATGCGAATGAATACCAACCAGAAAGTTTAGCAAAGGTTAAAAGATTTTCATGTATGTCTTCAGTTAATGGGCTAAGTTTGAAATATTTATACACTTAAAATAATCAGTTAGTTATGAACTCAAAGTGCTCTGAATTGTGTTTTGAGAAATAGGAAGTGCTATATAAAATGTCTTCCCTAATTAAGGGGGAGTACAATTTGGTTGTGGTCCCAAACAAGTTACTTATGTGATAAGACATTGCTACACTAAAGTTTGTACCACCAAATGTAAGTGGTGTGAGGAACTGGATAAGTATTCAAGTGTTTGGGTTGGCAGCCAGGTAGATTTACATTCAAGTTTCTTCTTTGTCACTAAGTACCTGGGCAACCACAGCTATTTCCTTACTTCACTGTGCTTACTTTTCCATTTACAAAATTGGTATAATATAGCTTTAGTATCATAGGGCGGCTCTGAGGATGAAAATGTTATACTGTGAAACAGAACTTTGTGCAATACTTAGTTCTTTGTAAATGGTAGCTATTGTCACAATTATAACTATTCATGAAAGAAACTTTTAATTGCGGTAATCAAAAATACTTCATGGAGATGGGATTTGAGTGGAACATTGAAATATATATACATGAATATAGCTAAGGAAATTCATGGGAGAGAAATCAATCAAGACATGAAGCTTTGGTTTTAGAAATATTTCTAGGTATGAGAACTTCTAAAATCAAATTTATTTAAACTCATTTTCCCAACAATATGAAATTTCCAAGTAGCACTTTTCTAGTTCTTGAAGGCTAATCAAACACGAGATTTTTGCCTCACATAAAACACCACCATTAATCTGCACTTCTTGGGAGAAAAAATTATTGGCAAAATCCAATTAAGAAAATACCAACATTTCAGGAATAGAAAAGTCCAGGTAAACTAATTGATTATAAGACTTAACTCCATTAATGCATTTCTATGCTTTTATTGCAATGCTTTTGGATAACTGCAGGTAATATGGTAATGATGCAGACTGTAAATGTCATAAGTTAGAATTGGAATCATTATATTTTACAATGTTCTGATTTTGGATGGATTGAAATATAAATGTGACACAAACAAAAAGGGCTTAGTTCTCCCACATACATGTCTTCTAATTCCTCTCCTCTCACTTTCAACATTGTTAGTTGTTGTTGTTATTATTATTATTATTACACCATCAAAAAGGTTTTATGTCTTCTCTTAACCAGTGAGATTTTAAAAATAGTATTTCTAATGCTTTGATAAATTTTTATAATTCATTGAAAATTAGAAAAATTTTTAAAATTGTTCAGTATCACTTCATTAATCTTTTTCATTGGATTTAAGTAGTATTTGTCATAAATTGTGCTTCCTAAAATATATTTATTTCTTGCTTTATATCTTCATCTAAGGCATATCTCCATGAGAATACACCTATGTACAAATTCATATAGCTGTATACTTAAGGTTTTGTATTTCATTTTAAGTATGTCTTTTCAATGTAAAAGTTTAATAAAAAAACAATTTTATCTTTAAAATATCTTTCTATTTGTTTATTCAATTGGTGTTTCTCATTGTTATTTTTGAATAGTGATATTTAAGGGTTCCTTTTCCTTTGTTTTTTGCAGTTTTCTGCACTAGTTATATTCTTTATAGTTAATATGTGGTGTTTACACATAAAAACAAGAATAAACAAACCTCTTTACAAAGCCCTTCTCTTGACCTTTGTCCTATTTTTTACTTGAGGACTATCTCCTTCAAATTTTGTGATATTTTGTTAGATGCCTCCGATATAACTCATCATCTTTCTTTCCTGTTTTTTCCTCTTTCTTTTCAATTGGTGAAACTAGGGTATTGAACTCAGGGCACATGCTGGGCAACCACTCCACCACTGAGCTACATCCCCAGCCTAATCATCTTCATTCTTTAATCAGTTATGTAGATGCATTTCATTTATATTAATAAAATTACTGACAGTATGTAACACAACCAGTTACATAGATTACCTGTTTATTTTAACTGAATAAGCATAATAATAAATAACTTGACAGGAGACATGTTAAGCTATCACATCTAAAACTAAAATCAATATTTAAGTTGACTTACATTATGTAGTAAATGCATGCATAAAATAAAGTTATTTATATTATGAACTTAAGATCA
>JAQQSJ010001332.1:0-14115 GCA_028644305.1 Xerus rutilus | reverse complement strand
AAAGTAGTAATGTCTGTCTCACAGTGATCAGTTGTGATCAGTAGATAAAGATAATATGTATGGAAGCTGTAATTATTGTCCAAAAATACAGTGGTACCATAATTATTAGAAATTCCAGGCTAAAACTTAAGGACAGCCATTGAGCAAACCAGATTTCTGTATTCAGTAGTTACCTTTAAAAATAGGCCAAAATGATATCAATTTGTGGAGGTGGGAGTGAGGAAGTAACATTTTTAATCCACAGGTAAATATCTTCCTATCGATACTCACCTCCATGCTACGAGTAGGATGTCTTACATATTCTGTCAGGCGGAAGAGAGAGTTCTGCTTACAAACTCTCTGGTTTCTTTGTCAAAATTTCTATTCTTAAAATAAATTCTTTCTTTAAAAAATTGCAACTGCCTAAGTGGTATCCTTGCTTTAATCTTTCCCCTCTGCCATTAATCCAATGTACTTTGTTTAAAGTGTCTTTCTAAGGTACAACTTTCATTTTATCATCCTACCCCCCCAAAACGTTAGCATATAGACTAAAGTCTGAAATTCATATCCTGCCCTTTAAGGTTTCTTATTATTTCTATTCCCACTGCTCCCCAACAAAAATTCTGTATTCTAGGAAAATTGGACAATTTATAGCTTTCTGCCATACTGGTATCTGCTTTGTCTTTGCCCAGACAGACAGAATAGCTATCAGTGGAGTCTGAAAGATACTAGGTAGCACAAAAGAATGGCTATCTTTTTTTTCTCTGTCCAGTACTTTGTTCTTTGTTCTTTCTTTGAGAATTTCCTCCCTCTTCTTTTGGTAAAGTCTTCATATCTAGTTTTGGACAGGCTGTCAATTATAGTGCTATACCCCAAGTTCAGCAAAAGACTTAACATGTGCCCAAGACTGGACCAATCATCAGTTGCCTCTCATCCCACTAGCAATAGAGGGTGGCTCAGGATAGGCATGTGATTTTACCAGATCCAATTAGATTAAATGTTTAGGATTGATATATGCATTCCAAGACAGAAAGATGTCTTTTTCCTAGGGTTTGGAGGAAAAAATCTGGGCCTTCTAGTTGCTTACTCAACCTCAATCAAAGAGTCTGTTGACAGAAGAAGAGAATGAAGCCAGTAACTTCATGAGAAGACATGGAAGTCACCTCCATATTTAGTCATCTCAAAACCAGAATACACCCTTAGATCTCTCCGTCATAAAAAGCAATGATATTCCTTTCATGCCAAAGTAGTTTGAATTTGGCTTCTGCACTTTAAATAATATCAAATTTCAAGTAATACATGTCTGGTCAACACTTGGTCAACTTTATCAAATGCTGCTGAGTTCATAGAATGTGAGTCCTGAGGAAGAATCAAAAATTATATATTTAGTAGTCACTTGAGGCTTCCATAAGTGCTGGGCAGATGATAGGGGTAAAAGAATTGTACCTACAAAGAGAAATGGAAACAACAGAGGATGATAAGAGCCAGCTGAGAAATTAGAGGGGGAACCAAAGTAAATTTTTGTTGTTCTGTTTTCATTTTAAAATATTGATGCATATTGCTAGACAATTAGTAATGATTTATTCTAAAAATGGAAAATGGAGAAGAGTTAAGTACTTGCAGGTATAGAATCCTGAAAGAATTATGAAAAATGGTCAAGAGCATAAGTATGAGTATTGACTTCACTAAGGAGAGAGGGTGCCTCTGACATAGGGAGGAAGAAAGAGATTGATTAGAGATGGATATGAAGGCAAATGGAGCAAGCTCTCATTTGTAAATTTTATATGATATGGGGCCTCCTGTGGATTCATTGCATTACTATGTTTCCTGATCAACTCTTTCTAGTTATTGGAGATTGAGATATTGGAATTATAATCTCTAAACCACATGCATCACTTTCAAAGAATAAGGAAATTATTTACATTTTTCCTAACAAAGAAATATTCTCCTCCAAGTTTTATACGTAAAGTTGAAGATTTCTTATGCTTCTGTGGTTGACCAAAGTAGCAGAGTATGATAATGACAAACTGAGTAGATCATGATTATCCTAATAAAATGGAATTGAGAAAATATAAATATGTCTGATGTGTGAAACTGAATTTGTTAGAGGAATGGAATAGAAAAAGATTAATTTGTGAGTGGTATATTTAAATATACAATCTATAAAAGAGCACATTTAATAACATTATATGGCCTTGTAATTTCCACTTCAGTGAAAAGCAGATGCAGCTCAAAAAACCTGGCCTGTACAATTCCTATGTATTAAGTAATAGCATCCATTCAGAATTCTCAGTGCTTTTACAACTAAAGCCCTGAAAAATCCCTAAATTTCAGATGGGGTGGTTATATTTTAACCTTCTGTGAGAGGTGTCCTTGTATTATCATGGATTCAGCAGATCATATTATATCATGCAGTTTTTTGGGGCATTTTATCTAAAAATATACTTTACAATTAACTGAACATCAGACGATAGATTTGGAGCCTTTATATTTTTGTCAAATCTCACCACATCTTGTTTTCTTAATAAAAATTTCAGGAAGTCTGATTTCTTAGGGGATTCACATAAAGAAAAAGAGAGAAATTCTACCTTAATGGGAAGTTTCTAAGATGTGACCCATTTTGGGGACAGAATATTTTCCATTAGACAAGACTGATTGGATTCTGTTTCCATCCTTAGTACCTGAGTGCCCCACAAGATTTTTCACCCTTCACAAGCACTGTTAAAATGCGAATAATAATGCTGCTTCCCTCATAGTAATCTAAAGAGGTAGTGCATACAAAGCACAGAATACCAGGCCTGACACATAACAATTGCTTAGGAAATGCTGTCCGTAATACTATTTCTAGGTAGTAAGGAGAAAGAACATTATTGAAGAGACTATTTTAACTGAAATTTATGGCACTTCAGGAGCATATAGGCTAAGACTTTCAAATGATTTTTAATAAGGTTAGTGGTATATATGATGAGGTTGAACTGATAGTGGTAGAAAAAGGAGAAACTATATATTTTTCTTGTTTTTTTTTTCTGCTTAAGTTTCTGTCCTGCCTGTCCACACATAAACTGTGTGTATATTTCACAATTTCATGCCATAGAGTACAGAGAATTATGCTAAAATGTACCCTCATTTGCTTTTTAAAATAGAGGTATGTTATTTTATATCCAGCTAAGTTATGTTATAGCTTATGTTATTCTCTCTCTTCTCTCTCATGGACTCCTGAGGTCTGGGTCTTGTGAGCTTATATGTATGTCAACTTTTATATTTATCTTTGTGCTGCACATTAACTTTTCACTCTGAAAGGAAAATCTTAATGGATTATTTAGGAATAATCCAACTTTTTACCTTCAAATCTTGCCTTTGTATCTAAACATAATTTTGACTCTCTGAGTGTGCTTCAGATTCCATTTACTTGCCTCTGAATTTCCTTGTAGAGCTCAAGTCCCAGAACTTGACATTTGATTCAGGCTGCAAAATTTGCAGCAGGCTACTTCAAATGTGTATCAGAATGCAATGCGCTTATGCTCTTGAAACATGCCTATGTGCTTTGACCTGGACTGAACTTGGTTTTAGGTACAGAAAACAAAACTCACATGCGCAGATGGAGCAGCTTCTTCCATGTTATTTACAGATCTTTGTGGTCGAGATTTCATTTGTTCATAGCAATTTTCATCCATTGCTTCTTGAGAGTTGAAAAGATTGTGATGTACAACCGAAAATGAAAAAAAAATGTAGGCACAAATGAAAACACACCATTCAGGAGAACGTCATGCTAGCCAGACTCAGAAAATCAACAGTCGAATGTTTCCTCTCATATGCAGAAGTTAGAGTAAAGTAAGGGAAAAAGATGGGGGAATTGGATATCATAAAGGTATAGGGAATATCAGTAGGATGGAAGAAGGAAATTGAGAGGGAGGGAGAAGGGACAGGAAAGGGGAGAAAATGTGAAATGAATTTGACAAAATTACATTATGTATAATTGTATCACAGTGAGTTCCACCTTAATGTATAACTATAAAGCATCAAATAAAAATAAATAAATAAATGAAAGAAGACCAGTAGAGTCGAGAAAGGGGAAATGGAGGGCAGAGAAAGGGGAAGAGGGCATCAGGGACTAAAATGGAGTAGATTAAATTTCATGCACATATGATTTTGTCAAAATTAACCCAACTATAATGTATAACTAAAATGCACTAATGAAAGGAAAAAATACATGATCAAAAAAACATTCAGATGTAAATAAGAAAGAAACCCCAAAGAATCACTTAACAATCTTTTTGGTGGAGTTGCAAAGGGGTTAAGGAAACACAAACTGCCACCTGCAGATCAGATAGTGAAGTCTTTTTCTTTTCTTTTCTTTCTTTTTCTCTCTTTCTCTCTCTCTCTTTTTTTTTTTTTTTTTTTTTTTTTGGTACTATGAATTGAACCCAGAGGTGCTTAACCACTGAACCACATCCTCAGCCCTTTTTTATTTTTTAAGACAGGGCCTCACTAGTTTGCTCAGGGCCTTGCTGACTTGCTGATGCTGGCTTTGAACTTGTGATCTTTCTGCTTCAGCCTCCTGAGCTGCTGGGATTACAGGTGTGCAGCACCACGCCAGGTTGACAGTGAAGTCTTTTGCTGCACAGCATTAATAATGAAACAAAAAGAAGTCATTGGGATAAAAAATTTTTTATACCATTATAGGACATGACAGTCTCATCTTAAACTACCATTTATTGTGACAGAGACCCCATGTGTTAAAGGATTACCTGTATTCCTTGTTACTTACTTATGATTGCAAATGATACATGGTGGCATAAAACACAATGTTCATATATCAGTAATTACATTTTTGTAATTCTTTCTATGGCTAAGAATTTTTATTCATAGTCATGAATCAAACATTCTGATTTTGAAAAAAAAAAGGTTTACATCAAGATTTTTATCTCATTAGTCAGTGACAGGATACCACAACCACAACCTAAAGGTAGGAAGCAGTACAATGCTGTTCCTATGTATTTGGGACTTTTTTTCAGTATCTAAAAGCCAGAAGACATGTACTTATTTCATCCTGTGAGGGTGAGTTTTTTGAATCATCTATATCTTTCTTCTTCCAGATATAGCCCTAGATATGCCCACTTAGGACGGCCAGGGATCTAACAAAAATGTGGACTGCACCAATTTGCACTCAGAGAAAAAAGATACATTTACTATAATAAAAGATACCTAACAACCTTTGAACCCTTTCTGAAAAAGCAACACAGAAAAATGGTCCAGGGTTCTCAAATCATGGTCCATAAAATGTCTGTATCAGGATCACCTGTTGTTAAATAGCAGGATCAAAAACCTTGTCCAGTAAACACTCAGATTCTGGGGAAGTGACACTTGAGCTCACTTGTGTATCGAAATTATAGGTACGGCAGACTTCGAGCCGCTCAAATACATAAAAATTTAAATTCTTGCTGAGCGTGGTGGCACACGCCTGTAATCCCCACACTTTGGGAGGTTGAGACAGGAGGATTGCAAGTTCAAAACCAGCCTCAGCAACAGCAAGGCACTAAGCAACTCAGTGTAGACCTTGTCTCTACATAAAACACAAAATAGGGCTGGGGATGTGGCTCAGTGGTCGAGTGCCCCTGAGTTTAATCCCTGGTACCACACACAAAAAAAGAATTTAAATTCTCAAATATTACTGGTGGGTACCACGATTCTGCAAAGGGAAACAGGAGGGTAAATTATTTTTAACACTGTATTTCTGAGAAATAGTTTCTGATTCCTTGGACTGCAGCGCTTAGAGGACACTTTGCAAGTGAAGTAAAGACATAATTAAGTAGATTCTTGAATCCTATAAAATCCCCACATTTCTAATTTTTGGAGGATTCTATGTTATTTTTAGTATAGATATTCAGATACATCTAGTATATTACAGGAAGTCTCTGTGTTTGATCTTTAGAGATGAACAGGAACTATAATCCCAGAGTCTCCTCTGAGACTAGACCAAGGCTTTCTGTTTTGAGAAATCTAGGGTGCTTTGTTTTTTAGGTGGTTATTAAAGGAATAAAGGATGCTAGTAACTGAGGAACACTTGTTACATAAGAACAAAAAAGTGTAAACCACCTAGTTATGATTTAGCTCTTCTTCCCCTACCTACCATCCATCCAGCCCTAGGTCCTCTATTTAAAAAGAACCAGTTAGAACACAGGAAACCAGATGAAAGATTTATTGTTCCATATTATTTACTGCAGATTTTCTTTTGTTTATAGAGCACCAAGCACTGTTTCTGTGAATCATTTTCTTTTCTAGAAATAACTTTATTTCATAGAGTTCTCTGTGTGTCAAAATGCAGGGTAATAGAATCTTCCTGTGTTCTCATTACTACTAGAGTGAAAGGAAGAGAATATGGAAAAGCAGGATACTGATTTACTTTTAATATCACAACACAATTGATAATATACACCATTGGAAGCATATCCTAAATGATATACTATATATATTTGAATTTATGGTTACCCCAAAGACATCTAAATGTGATTGTGTTTGAAAAGTGAGTTTCGTCAAATTCTTTGTGGAATTTTATGGGTCTACTTATTGATAAATTTAGCTTATGAAATCATAAAACTTACCTGGGATTATATTATCTAGATTACCATAAATTGGTGTGTCTTCAGTATAATATTCATCAACCCTATAACAAGGAAAAAATTTACACAATTAGAGTCCATTTTATGAATAATTCATTACTAACTTTCCTTACTTAGCTAAAGTCAGTACTGAGTAAAATACTGCATGTTCTCATTCAGTCTCAACCAACCAAGGTAGATGTGTTTATCTGTGAGTGAGTGAGCACATCCATGTATAAATGTGTGCATTTAAATTTAAATAGCTGAGTATGGGACTTTCTTTTAGGGAATGATTAGTTAGTACTCATTGTGCGTCAGATGCTACTGGAAGCGCATTTCATTTATTTGTTCATTTTATTTTCACAATGATCCCAAAAGATAAGCACTACATTATTCCCATTTTATAGATAAGAAATCCTAGGCACATAGAGGTTATAGAACTTGTTCAAGGTCATATGTCTAATAAATAACAGAGTTGGGATTACAACCTACCTGTACTAACTGCATAACTGTACCATCTAATGATATTCTTTCACCCTCAATATCACTATTAACAGTCCCTTAAAACTATGTTTACTAAGTATATGTTGCAGACTGATTAGATTAGCAGATGTAATAAAATGATTGATTAGCTATTGCATCCAGATGCTAGGTTAAATGTTTTACATACATCATGTCAAAAACCCATGGAAGTTCTGCAAAGACAGTATTATTATTCCACACTTTACAGAGGAGAAGCCTGAGATTCAAATAGATTAATTTGATAAATTTAGCTTATGAAATCATAAAACTTACCTGGGATTATATTATCTAGATTACCAGAAATTGATGTGTCTTCACAAAGTGGCATTTCATAAAATAATACCAACTGCTTTTTTAGTCCTATATGTGATGTCATCAGTGATGACCAATTATGCAACTCTATGCCAGTCTTCACTCAGTCCTCAGGACAATCCTACAATATGCATATATTTATTCCCATTATACATATAAGGAATTTGGAACTCACAATGGTTAATTAAATTTCTCAAAGACACACAGTAACTGGCAGTGTTAGGATAGTAACGCATGTTTGATCCTAAAGCCTGTGCTCTGTCCACATCATGAGGAAGACTTGCAGAAGGTGATACCATTCAACAGCAGTAGAGAAACAGTCTAGGTGGTCATACCAGGACCATAGTTTTGTGCTCCTCTAGTCAAGAGAACTGATAGGAATACATGACTATTTGTTCTTGTTCTTTGATTAAGTTTTTTGCCAGCTTCATGTGAGTAACACTATTATTACAATAGACATCCTACTATTGTCATGAGACTATCACTCTACTTAAGTCATCCTACCATTGACAACACCCCTAGTAACCAGCTTTCACAATGGCAGGCTGGGAACAGAGGAATGTATCAGGGAGTGAAAGTGGCATTTCATAAAATAATACCAACTGCTTTAACTTTGAGATTACATGTCACTGAGAGGTGAAAGGAATTGCATCAAAAGAAAAAGAAACTCTTATCTCAAGGCCTGACACCTGCATTACTCGCCATGCTTCTGAAAGAAGACACAATATATACAAGTTGTAAGTATCTTTAAAAAATAGCAGTTCAAAGGATGCCTGCATGAAATGTTCCAACAGTCCAGGTGCTAACATGTCTTTCACTTATCTTACAATAGAGGAACTCATCTGTAACCTTTCTTTCCAGCCAGTAATTCAATACAGCTTAATATTAGGATACAGAGTGGTCCCTGCTCAGGTTTTTCGAATTTTTAATAAGACAATCCATCCATTTTCCTAGCCCATACAGATAGCAGACACAACCTACAAATGATAAATCATGTCAAAAAAATGAATATCATTTCATTCCCTATGAATGAAAATAAGAAGTGATTTATAATGCAATGCCCTATGTCTACAGGCAGGTCTCAAATGATTAATCATCTCAAATAAACTATTATTCAGGAGCAGTGCCTAATGAACAAATTTTAAAAATGTATTTTTACTTAGCAATGCCAGCTAGCTCCAGCTTATTGCAGACCTGTAATAAACTTCAACAAATGTTTGGCAGTGTTTTATGTGGCAGATCACAGTAATTATTTTTTAAAATAAATTAACAAATCTGCCTATAGCTGAGAGACTAGTGTACCTCTGAGTTTGAGAGGGCCTGAGTTTGGGACTCTCCATTGCTCTAAGCATGTCTAAAGTGGCCCTTTCACCAATAAATACATTTACTCACATGCCAAAATTTAAAGATAAATTAATTATATCTTTTACTGTGGCCCAAATTTTGCTTTTTCACAGATTTTTCTCTTCTTCCTGTTTCTAAATTCTTTATTTTTATTTTATTGTGAAATATCTTTTAATTATTCAAACGTTTTCATCTATGGGGATTTAAATAACTCATTTGATCTTTAAAAAAGATTATTATTTCTCCCTAAATGCCTTTAGACTTTAATTCTCTAAGTTTCAACTGTCTTATTTATAAATCAAGATTATTAAACTAGTTGATCTCTATTCTTTTCTGTTCCCAAATTCTGTTATATAAATGTAGAGCTCCAACATCCAAATACAAATTAAAGACATTTCTACAAAACTAAATAAAATTGTTTTAAAGAACTAAGAAGTTAAGGAAAAAGTGCGCTTAGGAGTCTGTCAGAAATTTTGGCCAATGTTAACTTGATTTTTTTGACAGACATTTCTTTGAATAGACAGAGATATAAGTTTGGGTTCCATCAGCATGTGTTACAAGAGCCATGGAGTATGGAATCATCTATGGAATGAGCATAGGTAGGGAAGACATTCACTAGAGGAGCCCCAGAATGCTCTGATGTTTAAGGTTCAGAAACCATCAAAGAAAAAAGAGCTACCAGAAAGAGAAGCAGAAACTCCAAAGGGCATAAAGTACAGTGACTCAAAATCCAGAAAAGCAAATGTTTCAAAAGAATGTTAGAGTGTCAAATGCCACTAAAGGATCCAGTAAGATGAGATTTGAAATTGTGGAGTTCATTGATGTCCTTTAACAGGGGCTACGGATTAGAGAGGTCAAAGATTGAATAGACTAAGTTCAAGACAGAGGAAAAGAGGAGGAACTAGAAAATGTGTACGGAATGTAGATGGATCCTTCAAGTTTTATATAAATGGTACCAAACAATGGAGAGGTATCTGTGGGACAATCTAGTATCAAGGGAGCATTTTCTGTTTGTCATAAGGTATGGATAATACAGTCATTTATATATTGAGGAGAATGATACAAGAGGGGAAGAAAGAATATTGATGCAGGAGAAGAGAGGGAAGTTTAGAGTGATGTGTTCCTAAGCGTATGACTACTGAGTTTTTGCTTTCCCTGGCAGGAGCTGTGCCATAAGTGTATGCATCTTGAACTTAGAGTAGAAAGGCACCAGTGATGAAATCCTGATCCAGAAGAACAGTGTTAACTGCAGCAATATTTTGGGTTGGCTGGAGGCTGAGAGTGAATCACCCGTGAAGAGACCACCGGACTCTCGGGCCCTATATCTAACACTAATTTCATTCTCTTGATTGGTGCTCAACTTCCTCTCTAATATGACCAATTCTTTTGAAGGTTTTTAAACAAAAATGAGCTTGTTAGTGCTTTAAAGTATTTAAAAAAGAAGGCTCTCTTGCCAGATCTTTGGAAAAAGCAGACTAAAAAGAACTGCCAGAACAAAGACTTCTAAAGAGACCCTGGAGCTGTGAGACAGCTGCGGGTGGCAAAGGGACAATGCAGAATAAGATTTTTTGGAACATACTTTCAGGGATTTCCAAAAATACTTATGAAAGGGACTAGACTTCTGTAGTTACATGGGGATGGGGCTGGGATTATGGTTATTTGTACATTAAAACAGGAGGCTGGAAAGCTCAGAGATACTTTGGCAGCAGTCAGAGAAAGGGGCTCATTTGCATGCCCATTTGGGAGTGTGTTATATCAGGGAAACAATCCAGGAGTTCCAGTGTCTTAAGGATTCTCAACCCTGAGAATAGGTCAAGAAGACAGGGGAGACTAGTTATATCTAGGGCACTAGTTATATTTGATGAGTGTATTTAGCAAAGAGGGGAAATGAAGAGGGTCCCACCCTGCAAGCTCTAACCATCTAGGAAATCACCCTAAGGTTGAAGAATAGTTGAGCTGAAATAATGTTTGTTTTGTAATGCTGGTGGAAACTTGTCGCAACCTTTTTGAGAGAAACTGAAAACCAAGGAGTCACGATAAGCTTAGAGTAATTGCAAACCAGAACTGCTTTCCTAATTTAGTCTGAACAAGGTGTGAATTGGCAGGAATATTTTTAGACTTTAATTTTCATCCAATAAAACAGCACCTTTTTTCCCCCAACTACTCTCTGTAAGCGAAATATTATATTATTTTTTCAGATGATAAAACTGCAATTCACCAATGCTCAATCATTTTCCCAAGACTACAAATCTACCATTGTGAGAATTTGATTAAAATTCAGAGTTGTCTGAATCCCAGATCCATGATATTCCCACTGCACTAACTTTCTTCCATAAATAAAAAGCCAAGAATCATGTAGAATTACAGTTTAAATGAACAATAAAGTGGCCCAAGTGTAAATACCAGAAAGTGAGTATTTGACTTTCTGTTAGATTTAGATGCTGTGCTGTTCTTAAATTGATCATGTTTCTGACCTCCAAGTATAGGAAGAGCAGGGATTTGGGAAAGCAGGATGATGAAGATCAGAGAGAAATTTTCTCCCCTCTAGCATAGCTTCCCACCTAAACAGATGCTGTGTAGGGCCAGGGAGGAGGTGCAATGGAGAATCCAGTGTGATAGAAGCCAACTACCTTCTTTCTTGCTATAAGACACTTTGGAACCGAAAAGGCCTAAGTAATTCTAGACCCACCTTAAAAAGATAGACTTATTTCCACTTACTCTGTTTTAACATTTTACATTTTAATGGTAGATAATTTTAGGTTTTTTTTTTTTTTCTGGAGCTTCAAAGCTCTGGTACAAAAGTGATTTTGGTTTTCGAGTCACATAATCAAGAGAAATAGAGAAGTTATGAAGTATATACCCGAAGCTGTGAATTAGCATACCTTCCTATAGATAACATCTGCTTTGCATATTCAGATTTTGCCTAAGTGGAGATTTATTACAGAAGACAAGAGATGATTGAATCCTTGAGGGAAGGATCTGTGTCTTTTCACCTTTGTATTTTTATTGTTGTAGGATGGTTCTCCAGGTGGCCTTGGAACAACTGAGTTCTCCTCCCTTTGTCATTTGTAATTCTCAAGAACAACTAGAAAATGCAGCTGAAAATGCAGCCTACAGGGATAGAGAGTAACTGGCTTCAGCAGAACAGACTGTAATCCCCCATAGAGACAGAGGTCCTTCATCCCTTAGCTCACTGTATCATTTTGCTCCAGGGTAGAAAACCCAATGTGTAGCCAGGCTTGGGAGGCGGAAGCAGGAGGATAGCGTAAAGTTCAAACCCAGCCTCAGCAACTTAGCGAGATCCTAAGCAATTTAGCAAGACTATCTTTAATGGAGGAACTTTGGTCACAGGGGTGGGAGGGGGGAAGGGGCATGGGGACAGTAAAGATGGTGGAATATGATGGACATCAGAGCCCTAGCTTTATGTATGACTGCATGTATGTTGTGATTCTACATCACATACAACCAGAGAAATGAAAAGTTGTGCTCCATCTATGTATAATGAATCAAAATGCACTCTGCTATCATGTAAACCTAAGTAGAATAAATAAATAAAATTTTAAAAATAAATAAATAAAAAATAAAATATTTTTAAAAAGAACTGGGGATGCAACTCAGAGGTTAAGTGCCCCTGGGTTCAATCCCTCGTACCAAACAAACAAACAAGCCAAGGTAAGCTTTTTTCTGAGATCTCTTAGCTCCAGTGCAAGTGAGTCACATGCAAATAAGATACTATTCCTGGACAATTTTCCCAAGCATTGAGGAACTAGCTCACAATGAGTTCTAGGCTTTCGTTTTCCTTTGCTGCATATCTGTATGTAATAGACCCTCTTCCTGCAGCTCATTGTGCATGTTGCATGTCTTGTTGCACAAGATACAGGCAAGTAGAAAACATGCAGCCAAAGATGCACTAGGCTGAAGTAATAGCACTCCTTCTCCTGGTGGTTGCCATAGTGATGATCTTTGTTTTCCTCCATGCAGTGGGAATCCTCCCTTGGAACTGATCATCCGTGAGCTGGTTTTGCAATTTTCTAAAACAGAGCTTATTTGTTGAGTGAATATTTATGGAATGAATGAATGTTATAAAGGAACCAGGCATGATGAGGTATGCCTGTAATCCCAGCTACTCAGGAGGCTAAAGCAGGAGGATCACAAGTTTGAGGTTAACCTGGGCATCTTAATGAGATCCTATCTCAAAATAAAAAGTAAAAATGGCTGGGAATGTAGATCAGTGGTAAAACAACCCTGGGTTCAATCCCCAGTACTACCAAAACCAAACAATCAAAATCTGCCTTTTTCACATTTGCCCTGAAGCAAAGAGCCTGCTTGCAAGGAGATGGGTATTTTACCAAATTTCCCTTCTTTAGTTAAATGATCAAGTCATAGATTTCTATCACACTGCATCTTAATTACCCTTCAAGTGACCATCAGTCACCAAGGAGAATAGTCTCTACTACATTGTTATATGGGATTTTCTTTGTCATATTTTTTGCAACAAACAAAATAGTTATGAGCAAATCACTCCTGGTATGAACTAATGACTTGAAAATTATCTCATGCTTTACAGAGACTCCAGTGCAAAAAAAGCAGTCATAAAAATAAAAATTTTGTGTGTAAGTCTGCCTGAAGCCCACATCTTCAATCTATTAGACATTTTACACAGAGAAAAATTAAAAAACATTAGAGCCTCAAAAGGCTTATAATTTTATCCTATGCAGTTAGAAAGTTCTGTGTTTTTCAAAGGCCTTTCAGTCCACCATTTCAGAAGGCCTGAAGAGACCTGAAACCTTCCAAGAAAGTCTCTTTATTTAGATTGCTTTTTACTCCTAAAATGGAATCTCCAATAAAATGACATATTAGGGTCAGAAATACTGTCTGAAAAAACGAAATTTTTTTACCCTGTTTTATACTATGAAAATTTTTATAAAGTATCATACTATACAAATTTCTCTGTAACTAGATCAATAAATATTAAAGAGAATAAATATTAAAGAACAACTGGAACTGGATGCTATATTAGAGAATTGATCCATCCCATTTACCTATTGATTCACATGACCCTTATAAACAACATGCCACTAGACGTATTGGTATATGAAGTATTGTCAGATTTTACCCTAGATTCCAAAGTGCAGCATAATTCTATATAAAATTTTTCTATGCTTTTTAAAATTCTAGTTGAATCATAATCTAGGATATCTGCTTTTGAAATTAATGATAACTATAGATGGAAGATTAGTCTCATTTCATTCTTCACTCAGCTCTTTGACTTGGGATTTGTTAATAACTAGGGTAGATAATAATGTTAGAGCATCTAATCTTCAGATGAGAGTAAAAGTAATTAAAATTCACTTTCATC
>JAQQSJ010001331.1:0-14115 GCA_028644305.1 Xerus rutilus | reverse complement strand
TCAGGGGTCAGGTCATAGTTCAATGAACCTAGACTTCTATTTAACAGCTGAGAATCTATTCTATAGGTTTAGAGATGAATTGGAGGCATATATTAGCTTTTGATAGATCAAGTATTGCTAATTTTTGCCCACTGACATCAGCACTCTCTGTATTTTTTTTTTTTTTTTTTTTTTTTGGTACCGGGGATTGAACTCAGGGGCACTCAACCACTGAGCCACATCCCCAGCCCTATTTGGTGTTTTATGTAGAGACAGGGTCTCACTGAGTTGCTTAGCACCTCGCCTTTGCTGAGGCCGGCTTTGAACTCATGATTCTCCTGTCTCAGCCTCCCTAAGTGCTGGGATTACAGGCATGTGCCCAGCTAGCACTCTGTATTCTGAGATACAATAAAAACTTTATAAGTTTTGTAAACTTTGTAAATTTCTCTTGTCCTTCTGTCCTTTCTGTTTTTATTTGTCATTGGTACTTACAGGCATAGTTGAGGACACATCACTAGAGGCCCTCTGAGCTCAGCCAGAAGTCAGAGAGATTTTCAGATGGAAGGATACCACAAGAATGTGAAGCAACTAGAACTCTCATGTAAGAATAAAATAACACAATCTCTTTGGAAAAAAATTCAGCAGTTTCCTATCATATACCTACTTATGACCATACATATCTATTCCTAGGTATTTATTTGCTCAAGAAAATGAAAACATAATCCACACAAAGATTTATACAATAATTTATAATAGCTTTTATTCATAAAAGTCTCAAACTGTAAACAACCTAAATGCCCATCAGTAGATAAATGGACAAGCAAATTTGATGCATCCCTACAATGGAATACTACTCAGCAACCACAAGGATGAATCAATATATTATGTTGAGAGAAAGAAACCAGATATGAAGAAGTATATGTTGCACGATTCCACTTATATGGAAACCTAGAAAATGTTTAATCTATAGTACCAGAAAATAGGTCATAGGTTGCCTAGAGTTGGGAGTGGATGGGAGAATTGACAAGGTCAACAAGGAGTGATGGAAATGTTATGTATCTTGATCACGGTGGTGGTTACGTGTATGTTTATACATTTGTCAAAATCCATTGAACCTAAAATGTATGCAGTTTATTGTACATAAATTATACCTCAGTAGAATGAATGCTCTTTAAAAGACTCAACACCAGCCAGGCACAGTGGCCCACGCCTGTAATCCCAGCACTTTGGGAGGCTGAGACAGGAGAATCGCGAGTTCAAAACCAACCTCAGAAACCTAGAGAGATCCTGTCTCAAAATAAAAAATAAAAATGGCTGGGGATGTGGCTCAGTGGTTAAATGCCCCTGTGTTTGATTCTTGGTATGTATAAATAAATAAATAGATAACCAATCTACCTATAGTGAGAAACTACTTCACCCTCATTATAATAGCTTCTGCCAAAAAAGAAAGAAAGAAAGAAAGAGAAAA
The DNA here is from genome assembly GCA_028644305.1 of Xerus rutilus. Classification (NCBI taxonomy): domain Eukaryota; kingdom Metazoa; phylum Chordata; class Mammalia; order Rodentia; family Sciuridae; genus Xerus; species Xerus rutilus. The sequence goes on along the minus strand of JAQQSJ010001331.1, from coordinate 12,668 downwards.
GAAAAGAAAAATGAAGGAACCCTTATTCATTGTAGTTATGAGCTACAGAAATATAAAGCCATCCTCAGCAATTTAGTGAGGTCTTAAGCAACGTAGCAAGACCCTGTCTCAAAATACAAAATAAAAAGGGGTTGGGATGTGGCTCAGTGGTAAAGTGCCCCTGAATTCAATCCCTAGTACCAAAAGAAGGTTAAGGAGGAGGAGGAGGAGGAGGAGGAAAGGAAAGGAAAGGAAAGGAGGAAGGAAGGAGGGAAGGAGGGAGGAAGGAAGGAAAAACAGTACAGATACTATAGAAAATAATGTGGTATTTCCTCAAAAAATTAGACATAGGGGCTGGAGATATAGCTCAATTGGTAGAGAGCTTGCCTCACATGCACAAAGCGCTTGATTCAATCCCCAGAACCAAAAAAAAAAAAAATTAGCCATAGTATTACTGTATAATGTAGCAAGTCCACTCCTAGGTATATAATCAGAAGTATTGAAGCCAGGAGCAGTGGCGCACACCTGTAATCCCAGCACTTTGGGAGGCTGAGACAGGAGAATTGCGAGTTCAAAGCCAGCCTCAGCAATGGTGAGTCACTAAGCAACTCAGTGAGACCCTGTCTCTAAATAAAACACAAAATAGGGCTGAAGATGTAGCTCGGAGGTCAAGTACCCCTGAGTTCATTCCTCAGTACCAAAAAAACAAAATGTATTGAAAGCAGGAACTCAGACAGGTATTTGTATGTGCATATTCATATCAGTATTGTTTAAAATAGTCAAAATGTGGGAACAACCAAATGTCTAACAAAAGGTGAATGCATAAACAAAATGTAGTATACATGTACAATGGAATTTTATTCAGTCTTAAAAAGGAATGAGCCAAGCACAGTGGTGCATACATGTAATCCCAGTGTCTTGGGAGGCTGAGGCAGGAGGATCATGAGTTCAAAGCCAGCCTTGGCAATTTAGTGAGGCCCTAAGCAACTTAGTGAGACCCCATCTCAAAATAAAATACAAAAGGGCTGTATATGTGGCTCAGTTGGTAAGCACCCGTGGGTTCAACTTCCAGTATCCCCAAAAAAAGGAATGAAATTCTGAAATTCTGAGACATGCTATAATATAGAGGAACATTGAAAATGTTTGATAAGGGAAATAAATCAGACACAAAGGACAAATATTTCATGATTTCACTTCTATGATGAAAGTCGTCAAATTTACAGGGACAAAAAATATGACTGTTGTCAGGGCTGGAGGAGGGGATAATGGGGAACTATTATTTAAAGAGTATGGAGTTTCAGTTGAGAAGGAAGAAAAAAGTTCTGGAGATGGATGAGGGAGTTGGTGGCACAACAATATGAACACTCCATGCCACTGACCGCTACCTTTAAGTTTTGGATTTTTCTACCACAATCAAAAGAGAAAAGGAAGGAAGGAAGTGGAGGGGGGAACAAAGGAGAGCAAGAGAGAAAAGCCCCAAACAACACTGCCATCCTGGGGCTGAACTAGGCAAATGCACGGATGACTTTCAGAGCCCACTGGTTTGGGGGAACAGAAACAAGTATTCTGCCAGGCAGATGGGAGGAGCTTCACAAAGAGGCAGCTGAATGATGGATTGGGCCCTCCAGACAGATTAGTTAGTGTGCAAAAGGCACAGCGCAAGCCGTTTCAGAGGTCGGAGCATGTTCAGAAAGCCCCAGTAGCCTGGTGTTGCAAGAACAAAATATGCATGGAAAGGAGAGTCAGGAGCTAAAGCTGGAAATGTCAGATGAGGCCAGAGAGAGGGATTTAAGCAGCCATACTCACACCAGCTTGGACACTATGTCATGGGAGCAGTGAGGCTTTGAGCAACTTCAAGGGGGTATTGACTGGATGTGATCTGAGTTTTAAAGAGTTGGCAGAGGGAGGCTGGGCGGGAGAATGACATTCAACAGGCTGGGGCCAGGGAGGGTGAGTTTCAGGAGGTCCCTGCCATTTCTGAAACTGACCTGCAGGGTTTTTTTGTTTTTGGTTTTTTGGTTTTTTTTAAATTTTTTTAAGTTGTCAATGGACCTTTACTTTATTTATTTATATGTGGTGCTGAGAATTGAACCCAGTACCTCACACATACTAGGCAAGCACTCTTCCACTGAGCCACACCCCAGCCCCTGACCTGCAGTTCTTGGTTTTGCCCTGTCAACCATTTTATGCTCATAGTCCTTTGTGAGAAACATCCAAATCTCATACCTTTTTAACAGCTCACAAGTTTCAAAATAACTTTGACTAAAAACAAAGCAGTTCCCAATGAAGAATTTGTGTCTAACCATCCCCTTGTAAAGCCTCTGATCTCTTTGCCCTTGCTCTAATGCCCACTCGACTGGTTATCTTCATTCTTGTGCAAACCCAAGAGAAAGCCCAGTTCTGGGTTCTAAGGTTTGGCTTAAACAAATCGGATTTACCTAGAGCTTCCTTGGGCTGTCAGAAATGTTGTAGGCCCAAGGCTACGTTAGAAATGAGTTCCCTTCACTTTATTCTGGATGTGGAGTTCTCAGCTGGGTTCAGTCAGCCTCAAAGGTAGCCTTTGGCCAAGTACACAACTGTAATCCCAGCTACTCTGATGGAGACTGAGGCAGGAGGATCACAAGTTCAAGGCTAGCCTAAGCAACTAGTGAGACCCTGTCTCAAAATAATATTTTTAAAAGGCCTAGGTGTGTAACTCAATGGTAGAACACTTGCCTAGCATGTATGAGGCCCTGGGTTCAATCCCCAGCAACATAAAAAAATAAATACATTAAAATTTAAAAGAAGGCTTTGGTCCTTGTTCCATTGGTCAAAGGTGTCAGGTCAAAAGGATAACGTGGGGTGCTCTGTAGGCACAGAGACCCTCAGGTCCCTCTCTGAGTTGCTAGTTCAGGAGTTCTACAGCTGGCATCTGGAATCTGTGTGGCAAGTGTTCCAAGTGATTCTTAAGAATCACCAAGATTGGAAAAACACCACGAAGACTGCCTGCTCTGCTGAAGCTGTGGTTGCCACCCTGAGAGGAAGAAGGACTTCTCAGTACAGTGGACACCAAAGCCTTTCTCAGGGATGGCAGTCTGAGGGTGTGCCTTTCAGACCACCTGTGGAGCCTAGTCCTGTCATTTCCCAAAAGTTCATATTTGTACCACATGCTTTTAAGTGTTGGCACTTATTACGGTTTAGATATAATGTGTCCCCCAAAAGCTCATGTGTGAGACAATGCAAGAATTTTCAGAAGTGAAATGATTATATCATGAGAAGTGCAACCTGATCAGTGGATTAACCCAGGGTTATAGAGAGGTGGAAACCTGAGTTGGTAAGGTGTGGCTGGAGAAGGCAGGTCCCTGGGGTGTGCCATTCTTCCCCTGGCAAGTGGAACATTCTCTGCTTCCTTGTTGCCATGTCCTGAGCTGCATTCCTCCACCGTGCCCTTCCACCATGATATTCTGCCTCACCTCAGGCCAAAAGCAATGGATGGAATTGGCCATCTATGGCCTGAGACCTCTAAAACCGTGAGCCCCAAATAAACTTTTGCTCCTCTCCATTTCTCTTCACAGGTCTTTTGGTCAGAGCAATGAAACTGACTAAAACAGCCCTCATGAGTCTCTAAAATGTCTTTTCATAATTTAAGTGCTCACTTTCCACTTTGCCTTTAATAAATCCACTCTCTGTTTTATGGCTGCCTTTTGACTCTCTGTTTTGTCCCTGCCATGACGACAAGTAATGCCTGCCCTGCCTGGGCCTCAATCAAGAATGCAAACGATCAATCCCTTTCATCATGTCACGAGACTCCCTATACTTGTTCCAAGGTCATTTCTTCAACAGTACAATGCTCTGCCAAATTTCAAGGAAAGGCAGAAATGGCTTCTGGGGAGCCAGATAAGCCTTGTCTTTTCAGATGTTCACGGAGATCTCTTGGCCATTTTACCATCTGTTTTCTTTTTTGGTCACAATCCCCCATGAGTTCAATTACCTACCTGCTTTCCAGCTCCCAGCAGACTAAAATTGGCTGCTGAAAAGGAATGGTGAGCTGGGGCAGGCACCCACTCACCCACAGGCAAAAGAAGGAGAGAAACAAGAACTATAAAGAACAGAAGTTTCAAGAGGCTGACAACCTTGCTGTTGAAACCATTCTATCACCTTCCTAGCAGCTAGAACAGGGTTGATTCAAATCACTGGTGCTCTAATGATGCTACTCAGCCACAAGGAAAGAGTCAGATCATTTTTCATGAACTCTGTTGAAGTTTCAGGAGGACCAAAGTGAGTTTAGGGGTTGATAATTCAGCAGACAGGGCTGGGATTGTGGCTTAGTGGTGGAGTGCTTGCCTCGCACGTGTGAGGCACTGGGTTTGAACCTTAGCACTGCATAAAAACAAATAAATAAAATAAAGGTACTGTGTCTGCCTACAACTAAAAATATTTTTTAAAAAATAATAATAATGCAGCGGACACTGTCAATGGCCTGATCACATCCCTCCAACTTCACTGCCTTCTGATCCTCGAGCTGACTTCCAACTGCCTGTATCTGTACCAGAGTCATTTTCCTGAAACCAGGAGGTTATTTTCCTGAGAATAGTTCTCCTCAGTGGGCCAAAAGTACTATGGAAGAACCCACCCCCATCCTTTAGTAGAGTGAAACCAGTAATTTTCAGGAATAGGTGTATGAATATACCAGTTTCAGTGGCCCTTAGATGATATTTTTTAAAGGTCTCTCAGAGTTTCCCACTGGGTGAAGCTCCCGTCACCCTCTGTGGTAATGGGTAGGTAATAGCTTCTGTCACATCTTTTCCCATTTCTCCACTTCTCTAAAGATCCTGTCTCACAATCTGCCCTGGAAAAATCTACACCAAAGCAGAAAAGTAATCTTCAATTATGTGAACATTCACATACTTGAAACAAGATTTGTACTCCAATGTTGCTGGAAAGTGAGATGTCGCTCTACACACAACACCCAAGTGTTTTCCTCCTGAGCTTGCACTCTTCCTCCCTTTTCCCTGCCTCTCCCTCTGTTTTCCAGCAATTCAGCTCAGAAATTATTTCAGGATAACCATGTATTTTTCTTTCCATTCTCTCAGACTGCAGAATTAAACAATATCAAAACAGCCAGATCCTTAGCATTCAGGCATCTTAAGCTTCAGCAAAAAGGTCTGAAGACCTTCAGGACCCTTCACATAAAAAGACAGGAAAATTTCCTGGGAGGGGCTTTTCTTTTCTTGGTTGTTGGGATCTTGGTTTCAGGGAGCTACCAGAGGGAGGTCAGAGCTCCAAACTGAATAGTCCCCTCAGGAAAATTGGGCACAGGTGGCTAAAGGGAGAGAGCACCTTTAGCATACACCTGTCTCACCTCTCTGCACTGCAGAATCCTCTGTGGCCCCATTTGTCACATGTCAGGCATGAGTGGCCCAGAGAATGTTTCAGATATTTTACAAAAACAGAGACATCAATTATAACATCATATCCAGGCAACAAATTGTCAAGTGAGGCAACATATTATAAGATACTATTTAAAGGTTAAAGATACATTTTCTAGACTATGGCTTGTGAAGTCAGGGTATCTCATAAAATCCTTCATTCAAATAATACTCCAAACACAGGTTGATTATAGTTACGAGTAATCACTCTCGAGACAGAGTGACATTGAATGGAGAGGAAAACGAATTCTTTGAATGATGTCAATCTGACATTTGATTGGATAATGTTCTTGGAATTTGTTTGAAGATACAGAATTGGTCGAAGATATAGAATCTCTTCTTCTGCAGCTTGTGGAGAAGAGGCGATGCCATCTCATTATTGTCTTTCTAAGACTCCTGGCTTTTTTCTGATCTAATGGTTAATTAAGAAAGACTTGAAAATTTCAAAGTTTAAGTTGCAGATATCATTAGATTAATTCACAAGAAAGAGCCAGTCTGAGGAGCTCAAATGTTATTAGAAGGAAATTGAGAAAGAGCAGAGGAGGATTTTATTTCATAATAATAGAATAAAGAGGATATGATGTCCTCCACATAATTTAGGTGGTGATTGTGTTAGTCAGATTTCCATTACAGCCTCCCAAGTTGCTGGAATTACAGGTGCACACCACTAAAAGCCTGAGCTAATCAAGTTAAAAAGAGGAAAGGTTTGTTTGGGCTCATGGATGCAGAGATTTTAGTCCGTGGTTGGTTGGCCTCATTTCTTTTAGGCTTGCAGTACAATGCCATCAGAGTACCTGCTAGAGGAAGTTGCTCACCTCTTGGTTGCTAGGAAACAAAAAGAAAAAGAGATCAATGTCCTATAGTCACCTTCAAGTCATGTTCCTAGTGACCTGAAACCTCCCACTAGGGCCCCACACCTTTTTTCTTTTTTCTTTCTTTCTTTCTTTTTTTTTTTTTTGGTACTGGGGATTGAAGCCAGGAGCACTTTGTCACCAAGCTCCATCCCAACACCTTTTCATTTTTTATTTTGAGACAGGGTCTTGCAAAGTTGCTTAGGGCCTTGCTAAATTGCCAAGACTGGTCTGGAACTTACAATCCTCCTATCTCAGCCTCCTGAGTTGTTGGAATTCTATGTGGATGTCACCAAACCCAGCAAAGTAACCAACCTAGTCTACACTCTGTAGAGGGTCAGGGCTTCTTTTTCTTTCTTTACCTGAGGTCTCACACGTGCTAGGCAAGTGCTCTACCACTGAGCTGCTCACTCAGCCTAGGCCTCACATCTTAAAGGTTCCACCACCTTCCAACAGAGCCAAGCTAAGGATCAAGCCTTTTGCTTATGGGCTTTTGGGGGAAACTTCCAGATCCAAAGTACAGCAGTGATTGTGTTTGAGATCAAAGGCAACTTGTCATATTGAAGATGAGGAGTCAAAGCTACATACTAGGTCACACTAACCCAATATTGGCTACTGTAAGGATAGGAGATGGGGCTAGATGTGGCCAGTGTGAGTCTTGTCACTCATGTAACCCACCGGCAGTAGCTATACCATTCAACAGGAAAGACGGTGGTTGGACGTTTGCAAAGTCAGCACGTTGGCAACACGTTAGCTTTCTGCCTTGTCAGATTTTGATAACGAAACTAAGCAAAGTGAAAAAAAAATACTACCATATGTCAAGCCTAAAGAACTTCCATAGTTTTTATTTGTTTTTAGCATTGGGGATTGAGGCCCAGGGGCACTTTACCGCTGAGCTACATCTCTGGTCCTTTTTTATTTTAATGTTTTATTTTGAGCCAGAGTTTCCAGAAGTTTTGAAGTTGCTGAGGCTGGCCTCAAACTTGGGACCCTCCTGCTGGCACTCACATGGGTCTTAGAAAACCTATTTACTTGAGAAGAAAGGCAGGAATCCTCTTTAGGTTAGAATCTATTTATTTGGATCTGACACCATATTAAATGAAGCTCCTTATTTTTCAAATTGGCTCATCTGGTTTCCACTTGAAATGTTCAGTTCTTCCTAGTTTGTAGCACTAGCAAAAATTAATGGTGGCAAAGGTGGTAATAAATATTTCTGTTAACATGGATGATCCTTGGGGACATTCCCACACCACAGTTCTGTACAACAGTATGTATTTGTAGCCGGGCGTGGTGGCTCAAGCCTGTAATCCCAGCACTTAGGGAGGCTGAGACAGGAGAATCACAAGTTCAAAGCCAGCCTCAGCAACAGCAAGGCACTAAGCCAGTCAGTGAGACCCTGTCTCTACATAAAACACAAAATAAGGCTGGGGGTGGGGCTCAGTGGTCGAGTGCCCCTGAGTTCAATTCCCAGTATCAAAACAAATTTATATATATACATTTATATATAATATATATATACTTTAAAAAAGAAATAATGTTCAATACATACTATAACATGGATGAAACTTGAAAATATTATGCTAAGAAGTCAGATACATATTTCATGAAAGTCCAATACATTTATATAAAATGTCCAGAATAAGCAAATCCATAGAGACAGAAAATCAGTAGAGGAAGAAGAATGGGTAATGACTGCTAATGGGCACGGAGTTTCTGCTCGGGGTGGTGGAAATGTTCTAGAATTAGTGGTGAAGGTTGTATCACATCATGAACATACTAAAAAAAACCCACTAAATCTACTTTGAAATAGTAAATTTTATGTTATATGAATTTTATCTCAATGCTAATAAAATCAAAGGAAAAAAACAAAGCTTCTGGGGGGATCTTAACGAACAGCCATAATTGAGCCCCACTAATCTAAAGGATTACTGATGTGTTTGAGAATCAGTGCAACTAATTTTTTCTTTTGCCTCAGACTTCAAGATGGGTCTATATAGCACTATTATTGATCCTATCTTTATTTAAAATTCTGATATTTTGTTCATAATGAATTTTTTACTTTCCTTTTTATTTTTTTATTTTTTCAATTTTTGGTACCAAGGATTGAACTCAGGGACACTCGACCACTGAGCCACATGCCCAGCTCTATTTTGTGTTTTATGTAGAGACAGGGTCTCACTGAGTTGCCTAGTGCCTTGCTGTTGCTGAAGCTGGCTTTGAACTCGTGATTCTCCTATCTCAGCCTCCCAAAGTGCTGGGAGTACAGGCATGTACCACCACACCCAGCTTCCTTTTGATTTTTTACAATATTATATCAATATATTATTTTTCAAGATTACTGGGGCTTTTGGGGGGGGCAAAGGACACCAGGGATTGAACTCGGGGGCACTTGACCACTAAGCCACATCCCCAGCCCTATTTTGTATTTTATTTAGAGACAGGGTCTCACTGAATTGCTTAGCGCCTTACTTTTGCTGAGGCTGGCTTTGAACTCACCATTCTCCTGCCTCAGCCTCCTGAGCCACTGGGGTTAGAGGTATACGCCGCAGCGACCAGCAAGATTACCAATTTGGGGGGGGTACTGGAGATTGAACTCAGAGGCACTTGACCACTGAGCCACATCCCCAGCCCTATTTTGTGTTTTATGTAGAGACAGGGTCTCACTGAGTTGCTTAGTGCCTCGCCATTGCTGAGGCCAGCTTTGAACTTGCAATTCTCCTGCCTCAGCCTCCCAAAATGCTGGGATTACAGGCTTGCGCCATCGCACCCGGTTAAGATTACCAATTTTTAAATTGGTAAACTACTTAAAGTTTTTCATCCAAGTTTCATCCCTGGGCCTGACAGTAATATATTTAGGGAGTTATTAGTGTATGGGTGAGTCAAAACCATTGCAGTAAAGGAGACTGCCAAGGGAGAGAATGTATAGCAAAAACAGAAGAATATCAAGACCAGGATTTTGTGGACTTTTGCATTTAACGGTCAGTAGAAGAAAAAGGAGAGTCTATAAAAGAGACTCATAATCATGAGGAAGGAGGAAAGCCGTAAGAAAGTGTGATAAAGACCAAGGGAGGCTGCCATGTGCTTTAGAGAGTTCAGGCAGTATTACAGCCAGGAAAAGGCACCGGTTGCACTAGAAGACATGGGGAATGATGCCAAGGAGCACTGGGACAGCAGCCTGGAGAGGTCAGGAGGGGAGGGAGCTAAGGAGGTGGACAGGCCTGATGCCTGAACTGAAGGGAAGGAGAGAAGCTGCTAGAAGAAGATAGAGTTGAGTTTAGATTGTAAACTAATAAACATAATAGTATATTTACTATATACTAATAAACATAATAGTATGTTTTATAATAAGAAAGCTCTGAACAATTTTGCATAAAAGAAAAAGAATGAAGATAAAAAACAGGTTAATATTGAAAGAATGAGGGCTGGGATTGTGGCTCAGTGGTAGAGCGCTTGCCTCGCATGCGTGAGGCACTGGGTTCGATCCTCAGCACCACATAAAAATAAATAAAGATATTGTGTGTCCATCTACAACTAAAAAAAAATTTTTTTAATAATAAAAAAAATATTGAAAGAATGAGAAAATTGGAAGCAAGGCTACTGTTGCTTCTGAGGGGAGAAGATAAAAACAGAAAACATAGCATCGACCAGAAAAAGAGATTACATGCACTGCTCTTGCCCTAAACGAACCCGCCCATGCCAGGTGAGCCCTGGAAAGTGCCACAGGCCCCACTCACCTCTCCCTTCTGGTCCTCTCAGTCTCAGCTGTTCTGGTTTTGTGACCAGGGCCCATTTAAGCTGAAGGACTTCCCTCCCACCATCAGCCCAGCTGCAAGGATTAGTGACCTGGTGTAGAACAGGAATTGCTCTACTGGCTCTTACTTTTGTCTTTCTTCTTATTATTTTATCCTTTTGGTTTGACTTGATTTTTCTGGAAACTCCACACTCACTTGCCACATTCCTAAATGGGCAACACCCTTTCTTCAGTCAAGCAAGCTCCTACACAGGGTGTGTTGGAGGTTAATGGATAGCAAAGTTACCTCTGAGGGCCCCATTTCCCCCTGGAGCAGAAGGTATAGCCTCTATCTGTTACCAACCAGGGATCATCCACCAAATACTGAGCAAGGAATGAGAATAGTAATTATGAATGCATTAATCAAAAACTCCAGTGCAAGCCAGGCGCAGTGGCGCACGCCTGTAATCCCAACACTTTGGGAGGCTGAGGCAGGAGGATTGCAAGTTCCAAGCCAGCCTCAGAAACAGAGAGGTGCTAAGCAGCTCAGTGAGACCCCGTCCCTACATAAAACACAAAATAGGGCTGGGGATGTGGCTCAGTGGTCGAGTGCCCCTGAATTCAATCCTTGGTACCAAAAAAATAAAAAATAAATAAACCCTCCAGTGCAGAAAGTTCAAAGTTCAAATAGGATAGATTCCTGGGAGAGGATTAGTCGACATATGAGGAAATGGAGGGTGTCCGTGGGAGGAGGAGTATGGAAGCCAAGCAAGTTAGAGAAGTTAAAGCAGGTGGGGCTAAGTCTGGAAAATTGGGAGGCAGGAGGCAATGGACACAGGATATAACTTCAGGTCAAGAGAAACTGATGCAGAAGCAGGGTAAGAACCTGTGAAAGACCTGAGGGTATGCCCAAAGAAAGCTAAAGAGCTAGGTGTGGTGGCACATGCTTGTAATCCCAGTGACTTGGGAGGCTGAGGCAGGAGGATCACAAGTTCAAAGCCAACCTCAGCAATTTAGCGAGGTTCTAAGAAACTTAGAGAGATCCTGTCTCAAAATGAAAAATAAAAAGGAGATGGAGATGTGGTTCAGTGCTTAAGCATCCCTGAGTTCAATCCCTGGTACAAAAAAAAAAAAAAAAAAAAAGGCAAGAGGAAGAGTGCAGGTGTCAGCAGTGTGGCATTTGGGCAAAAATGAGGTTCAAGCAGCAGCTATGGTGTTTGAAGAGGAGCTGAGGTAAGGACAGTATCTGAGAAGCAAGAAAGTTACCTGGCTTGATGGGTGCAGGGTGCATGTGGGAGGCAGTGTGGAGAGGCTGAACACTCTTTGCACCCACAGGGACTGTTATGGTTTAGATATTTGGCTTTCCCCAGAAGCTCATGTGTGATACAATGCAAGAAAGTTTAGAGATGAAATGATTGGGTTAGGAGAGCCTTAACCCAATCCCCTGATAGGGATTAATTTGGTGGTAACTGTTGGCAGGTAGGGTGTGGCAGGAGGAAGTGGTGCCTTTAGGGTATATATATTATCCTCGTTGAGCAGAGCTCTCTTTCTCTGCTTTCTGATTGTCATGTCCCAAGCCGCTTTTCTCCACCACACTTCTGCCACGATGTTCTGCCTCATCTCAGACCCCAAGGAATGGAGGTGGCCATCTGTAGACTGAGACGTCTGAAACCATGAGCTCTAAATAAACTTTTCCTCCTCTAAAATTGCTCTTGTCTGGTCTTTGGTCACAGCAGCGAAAAAGCTGATTAAAACAGGAACCACTCCATCTAGTTCTGTGTATTCAGGCCAGTCCTTAAAGCTCCTAGATCCCTGCTTTTTAAATGATCTTTTTTTTTTAAGAGCTCAGGATTAAACCCAGAGCCTCACTCACGCTACGCAAGCTATTATAGCTATTGTAAATGGAGTTGTTTTCTTGATTTTTTTTCCTGAGTAGTTTGTACAGAGACACCACAATTTATTTTTTTCTATGTTGATTCTGTATCCTATAACTTTACTGAATTCATTCATGAGTTCAATCAATTTGGGGGAGTTTTAGAGTTTTCTGTATAAGGACCATATCATCTGAACAGATGATTTCACTTCTTTTATTCCAATTTGGGTGGCCTTTCTTTTTCTTGTCTAATTACTTTGCCCAAAATTTCCAGTAACTAGACTGAACAGAAATTGTAAGAGGAGGGCTGGGGTTATGGCGCAGTGGTAGCATGCTCGCCTAGCATGCGGGAGGCACTGGGTTCGATCCTCAGCACCACATAAAAATAAAATAAAGATATTCTGTCCACCCACAACTAAAAAATAAATATTTAAAAAAAAAGAAAGAAATTGTAAGAGGAAGCAATCTTGCCCTGTTTCTGAACTTAGAGGGAATGTTCTCAACTTTTCATCATTGAGTATGATGTTATCTGTGAGCTTGTCATACGTAGCCTTTAGTACATTCCTTCTGTACTTATTTACTTAGAGTCTTTGTCAGGGAAGAATGTTGAATTTTGTCAAATGCTTTTTCTGCCTCTATTGAGATGATCATACAGCTTTTGTCCTTCATTCTGCTAATGTGTACGTATCACATGGGCTGATTTTCGTATGTTGAACCATCCTTGCATCTCAGGGCTAAATCCCACTTGATCATTGTGAAGGAGACTTTTAATGCCCTGTTGAACACACTATCCTCATTTCTTTGTTGTTGTTGTTGTTGTTGTTGTT
>JAQQSJ010001330.1:0-14116 GCA_028644305.1 Xerus rutilus | reverse complement strand
GAAACTGCTTGTTAAATGAATTTGAAGGTAAAAGAAACAAGAAACCAACTTCAACAACTGAAAAGAAACCAGAACATACAACTCTGTTCCTCAAATCACTGTTTACCTTAAGTATGATCTTTTAAAGGATTCATGGAGCAATCCTTGAAAAACCTAAAAATGGACTCCCAATATTGAAATATTGTCATTTATAACAAGGCTTTTAAAGGAAAATTTACTCAAATTTCATGCCTCTCCTAAGATTCTTTTTTCAATGACAATACCAAATATCTGAGGAAAAAATAACTGGGTATATTTTGTGATATGAAAGTATTTTTTTTCAAAAATAGTTTTTCCACAAATAACCACTGAAACTCAGACTACATGCCCACTGGGAAAAAAATGTCAACCTAGAAAATTTTTAGACGGTGTGATCTAGTAAAAAAGTTGAAGAAACTGGTACACGGTAGATGTGGATTGTATTACTGGCTTTATGAACTGATAGCAATTTAGTTTACCTTCCTGGTTCTCAGACTATCTGTAGAATATGGTCGATACCTTCTTTGCATAAGTATTGTAAGAGTTATATGACATATATGTCTCAAAATTAAAAATCAAAAAAATTGTTGACTATGCCTATGACATTTGCCTCAATCCATATTTCATTTAGCAGTAAAAATGGAATGATTTTCAAAATTCATATTTTCCATGTTATCCAAAGGAAACTTGTTACATGAGAGTGAAAAAAAAAAGCATAACTTCATGTCAATGTCTGACTCTCCCCCTGGCTAAGCTGCTTCCCTATATCCTCTCAACCTCTACCTACAAATAAAAATTACAATTAAGAAACTCATTTGAGATGAACATTTTGAAACATATTATAAACAAACAATGAACAATTTTTCTTTAATGATAACATGTACCCCCAATTTTTCTAATTATTTTCTATACATTGTTTCCTTACCAAGCCAGAAACCATGAGAAGGGTGCCCATGAACAGAAACCAAGGCAGAGACCAGGAATCCATGTTGTAGCTTCCAGTTGAAAGTTGCAAACTATGACGTTCAGAGTAGAGTTGACTTTTTATAAAGCAAACATCATAACTTATAGCCTTTGATCTCAATGATCCATCTTGCAAGTCAGTTTGCTGCGGTAGTGACCTCTAATCAAGGAGCTAAAGTCCAGTATCTCTAGCACACCTCTGTGGAGGCTTCCCCTCTACCCTGCCCATGCCAACATTTAATAGCTAAGTGCCTAGATAAGACCTGTATTAATGAAATACATTCTCTAATAAATATGTACTGTTTCCTAAGACTACTACTTGAGTAAAAGAAAATATCAAATTAATTTTCAATCTTGCTTTTTCAAATAATTAGCATATATGAACCTCTCCCTGTCTGTATAGCCCTATGCTGCTTTAATATAGACAGCTATGTCTGATATTCTTTATCATTCATTTGTTTAATAAAAATTTATTGGGCTGGGCACCGTGGTGTACGCCTGTAATCCCAGCACTTTGAGAGTCTGAGACTGGAGAATCGTGAGTTCAAAGCCAGCCTCAGCAACGGCAAGGCACTAAGCAACTCAGTGAGACCCTGTCTCTACATAAAACACAAAATAGGGCTGGGGATGTGGCTTAGAGGTCGAGTACCCCTGAGTTCAATCCCCAGTACAAAAAATTTATTGAGCTATGGATGTAGCTCAGTGGCAGAGCACTTTGTCTGGAATATGTAAAACCCTGGATTAGGTCCTCAGCATCAGAAAAATAATTTTGGAGTGCATATAATTTATTGAATTATTAAATCTATTAATGTGTCTAGAAAATGGACATATTTGATATTCATATATAAAGTAGCAAAATATTGACTTATCTCGCTCCTGAACATTCTCACCAAGTAACTAACTATACATGGGAGTTAGAGTTAAAAGGGTAGGAATAGTCACTGAGTTTCTAATAAAATGATATTCCCAACCTACTTCATTTTTTCTTCTTTTCTTAGAATAACTTCTCTTTAGAAACAACACACTAACTCCATCTCCATGGTTTCACTTACTGACAGAATAATAATTTTAAAATACTAAATTTTTTCACACAGTTTTTCCTTCCCCTCTCCTTCTTGGTCTTTGCCCTGTTTGGGGCTAATAGAAAGAACATGAAAACCCATGTAGCGTAAGCGAAGGGTTTGAGAAGATGCTTCTTTTTTCTTTTAATTTCTTATTTGTTCTTTTTAGATGTACATGACAGTAGAGTATATGTTGACATCTTATACATACATGGAGTATACCTTATTCTCGTTAGGATCACATTCTTATGGTTGAACATGACGTGGAGTTACACTGGTTGTTCATTCATATATGAACATAGGCAAGTTATGTCTGATTCATTCTACCATCTTTCCCATTCCCATCCCTTCATTCCCCTTTGTCTAAGCCAACAAACTTCAGTCACTCCCTCTCTCTTATTGTGTGTTAGCATTCACATATTAGAGAACAGTCTGGTTTTTTGGGGAATGGCGTATTTTACTTAACATGATAGTCTTCAGTTCCATCCATTTACCAACAAATGACATAATTTTATGGAAGACGCTTCTTGAATATATAAGCAAAGTATTCCCATCCTAGGAGGGTAGGAGGAGGGTTGAAAGGGAAAGTGTAAGATGGTAGGTATAGATCAATTCCTCCAGCCAGGTGTGGTGGCACACACCTATAATCCTAGCAGATCTGGAAACTGAGTCAGAATGATCACAAGTTCAAAGCCAGCCTCAGCAATTTAGAGAAGCCTTAAGCAATTTAGCAAGACCCTGTCTGTATGTAAAATATAAAAAAGGGCTATGGATGGGGCTCAGTGGTTAGGTGCCCCTGGGATCAATCCTCACTACCAAAAAATAAAAAATAAAAACCTAGATCAATCCCTCATTACTGGAGAAGTCCCTGACACTTCCCCAGTAGTTGGTATAATCCAAAAGCAAATGGGTCTATTTCCTGGCTAAAGTCATAGGGAAACAATATTACAGAAGAAAGCATGTCTTAAGAAAAGGAAAACAGGTCCTGTGAGGGTAAGACTGGTACTGCAGTAACAGGGGAAGTCACCAGCCCTGAAGGAACATGTGGATGGGAATAAGGCTGTTCTCATAGCAGACTGCATGGGATGATAACCAAGGGCCAGACAGAGGGACAGTTTCAAAGATGCCTGTGCAACAGATGACACCAGGAATCAGATAAGGCCCTCCCAACGCCTTGGGTCAAGTAAGCTTAGGCACATTCCAAAGGCTAAAAATTTTATTGTGAATGGCTACAATTAAATTTCTACCACCTACATGGATGGGCACCTCAATTAATAATTACTGTTACAGAAAAAATATGCATATCTGTTTTTGTAAGCTGAAGTTTAGAACTGAAAGACCTGACTGCACTGTGCTCGCTGGGACAGGCAGCTCTTATCATCTGGAGTTAGGAAAAGCGGAAGCGGGATGAGCAGCACCAACAGTGTCTAGGACCCCGGAGGCTATTTTAAGCCCTGATTACAGCATATGGGCAGGTCCTCATGCACAGTCTCATGGAAAGTCACTGAGGCATTGCTGAAGCCGACTCCAAAAAACGTGTTTTGCATACAATGAATGTGGTGATGTTTTACATTTCGTTCTTTTCTGGGTTGTCAATGCAATTCTGCAGAAGCTACTCTTGACAGTTCTAACAAACCTTCATCTTTCATCACTTGTATTCTGTCCCTTGGAGCTCTCCACAAGCTTCACAGTGACATTTGGAGTCGAATCTCAGGAGACTGTCTCTGACTGTTTGTCAGTCCACCTGTGGTCTTTATTTCTCCCAGGCAATAACATGAACAGGAAACACAGGGCTTGAGACGGTAGGACTTATAAATTGTTCAGAAATCTGCTGAAATCACCAGGAAAGCATATTTCTCTTAGAAAAGTGATTCTCAAAATCCCCAAAGAATATGAGTACACTCTAGACCTGAGGGTAGTAGACAATGAAAATAGAAAACTTTCTAACAGGAAATAGCACAGCAAGTACAACAAAAGATCCCAAAGACTTTATGTTTTTCTTCTCTCAAAGCCTATTATTTGGGTGGGGGTGGGAGGGTATACTGGGGAATAGAACCTAGAGCCTTATGCAACTAAATAGAATCTTTAAGATTGTATTTGAAAAATAAGAGTTGGCATTTTCTGGCTTTGTTTGTTTGTTTTTGGTATGGGATTGAACCCAGAGGTGCTTTACCACTGAGCCACATCCCCAGCCTTTTTTAATTTTATTTTGAGATAAGGTCTTGGTAAGTTACTTAGGGCCTCAAGTTGCTGAGGCTGACCTCAAACTCAATCATCTTCAGCTTCCCAAGTTACTAGCATTACAGGCATGTGCCACCATTCCTGGCTACAAAGCCCATTTTCTTTACCTGATTCTCTCTCTCAAAAAAATGTAAGTATGGATCAACAAATACATGAAGTAATGTTCAATTTCTCTAGTAATAAGAGAAATGCAAATCAAAACTAAGATTTGATCTCACTCCAATCAGAATGGCAATTATCAAGAATACAAGCAGTAATAAGTTTTGCAGAGGATGTGGGGAAAAAAGGCACACTCATACATTGCTGGTGGGACTGCAAATTGGTGCAGCCAATCTGGAAAGCAGTATGGAGATTCCTTAGAAAACTTGGAATGGAACCACCATCTAACCCAGCTATCCCACTCCTCAGTTACACGCAGAGGACTTAAACTCAGCATAATACAGTGATGCAGTCACTTCGATGTTTATAGCAGCTCAATTCACAATAGCTAAATATGGAACTAACCTAGATGCCTTTCAAAAGATGAATGGGTAAAGAAACTGTGGTATATATACACAATGGAATATTACTCGGCATTAAAAGAGAATGAAATTATGGCATTTGCAGGTACATGGATGGAGTTGGAGAATATCATGCTAAGTGAAGTAAGCCAATCCCAAAAAACCAAAGGCCGAATGTTCTCTCTGATAAGTGGATGCTGATCCATAATGGTAGGAGAGGGGTTGTGCATGGGAAGAATGGAGAAACTTTGGGCAAAAGGGACAAAGGGGAAGGGAGGGGACATAGGGGCAGGAATGATAGTGGAATGAGATGGACATCATTACCCTAGGTACATGTATAACTGCACATATGGGGCAACACTGATCATGCAGAATCAGAGAAATGAAAAGCTGTGCTGCATTTGTGTACAATGAATCAAAATGCATTCTGCTGTCATATAGACCTAATTAGAATAAATTTAAAGAAGTGTGAGTTAGGTCATGAGTTTCTCAATACTAGCTCTTCATGGAATCTGATAAATGCTTCTATAAAATATTGAGAAGGTACATACATTTTCACTGAAATGAAACTAAATGTATCTAAGAAAAAGGAAAAAGATAAATGTGAAATGATCATAGAAATCCTTGGGAACACAAATTCTCAAACAACTAAAGGACAAAAGACACTTGCCCAAGACACCTGTATTGTCTAGTGCTGAACAGACTAAACACCTTTTTTCACATAGATCTTCTGAATCTCTCCCCTCAAATTAAATTTCTCACCCCATTTTTCAAAGTTGTTATATGTTACTTATTAGTCAGGGTTTTCCAGATAAACAGAACCATAGGATGTGTATATAGATATTTATTTTAAGAAATTGACTCATGTGACTGTAAAAGGCTGGCAAGACCAAAATGTGCAGAGGATGGCCAGCAGACTGGAGACCCAGGTAGGAAATGAAGTTGCAGATATAGGACCAAGAGTGTTGGCTGGCAGAAATTCTTCTTCCTCTGTGAACCTCTGTCTTTTTTTCTCTTAAGGCCCACCTATATTATAGAGGATAACCTGCTTTACTCAAAGTCTACTGAATTGAATATTAATTTCATCTAAAATAAAACACCTTCACAATAATATTTAGATTGCTGTTTGACCAGATATCTGTATACTGTTGGCTGGCTATAGCCTAGCCAAGTTGACATAAAATTAACCATCACAGTTCCTTCTTTAGCTTCTCTTATTTTACAAACTCTTCATGATCACCTGTTCATGGGTAGCTATTGGTCAGACAGCAGGTCATATTTTCATCTCCTACAGCTATTGACTTTAGTGCCAGTCCCAGTCCAGGCTGAGGGCAAAGATATTGTCCACTATTTTCATGATAAATGAGAACAACACCACAGTCTCATCTTCAATGACCAGGAATAACACTTCACATTTTAAGAAACCAATTTGACTGAGGTAGTGAGGAAAACTTAGGAAGATAATAAGTGTTGGTGATGATGTGGGGAAAAGGGTACACTCGTACATTGTTGGTGGCGCTGCAAATTGGTGCAACCACTCTGGTAAGCAGTATAGAGATTCCTTAGAAAACTTAGAATGGAACCACCATTTGACGCACAGTCTCATCTTAGGAAGATCCCATTCCAAACACCTAGACTCGACTTCAACGTCTTCTGCTGAGAACCAACCCACAAAGAAACAGTGTGGGAAAATCACTGCAATATGACTAGGTAAACAGCTTCCTCCCACTACAATAGGAACACCAGGTGGCTTGTAAAGTTTGACAAGTCTAATTTAATTCAGCTGGCTTCGTGCTCTTATGAATTTACTGCAAGCTGAAATGGTCTGGCAGTGGGCATTAGTTGACTTTGTGATGGAAATAGTGACATCAGAAGCTACTTCTAAATTGACAGTGGGACTATGAAGGAGAGTCAATTACCTCAAACTCAATTCCAATTAACTGTAAACACCCACAAGAAGAGATGAATCATTCCCATTTTGATTGCCTTTATGTATAGCATTTATTACTCCTTCCTTCTTTCCTTCCTCCTTCCTTCTTTCTTTCCTTCCTTCCTTCCTTCCTTCCTTCCTTCCTTCCTTCCTTCCTTCCTTCCTTCCTTCCTTCCTTCTCTTTCTTTATACATTCACCTCTCCCAAGTAACTAGGAACCAATGTCATTACAATTTGAAATTCTAGTAGCTGGCATGTGGTAAGTATTTGTTAATGTTTGCTGAAAGAAATGAGAATAAACTATTGAAGATCAATGTCCTTCTATGATTTGTCTTCATAGCCTCCCTCATCTCTGCTAGGCACATAAGTCCAACAGCCAATAAAATCACATATGATTGTCTTATACACCTTTGTCCTGTAAGAACTAGTATTTCCCACTGAGAAATAATGCAAGGGCTTGTCATGATGTATTATTATGGACTTCCTGTATACACATTTGCTGAGAGCCTTATATGAATTATGGATTTATTTGAGCCTACATAAGGCAGGGAAGCTGCTTCTCTGGGAACTCCTAGGTGAAATTCCCCGGTTTGAGAAATCCCAGATCCCACTGGTGCCCTGAGTTCACTCACAGCTCTAGGCTCAAACACAGCTGCCTGGAGATGGGCGTAACCTGCCAAGCACCAAACAACCTGTTTACCGCAAGATCCCTGCCACACTGAAACCTTATCTCTGCCTTTGATGTACTTCCCCTTAAAGAATTTGGCCCTTTTTCAGTTGTTTAGTTCCAGTTCCTATCAGGGCTGGAAGACTCATCAGGCATCCCCCTTTTAAATCTAATATCTGGCTTTGTCTTTATTTCTTACTGATTATTTCAGACTTTTTTTTTCCCCAGCGGCGCACACCTCCTAGCAGGCATCTGTTCTGCTGAGGTGCTGGCACACATTCCTGCTTGATGATTTTGTTGGGCTGAATCACACTTATGTGCAAAGTCCAAAAAAAAAAAGGGTGCTTCCCAAGGATGGAAGTATGGATGCGACAATAGCATAGCCACTCATGGGACCTCCAGTTTTCACTCCAGCATGTAAGAAGTTGCCACTCTGTCCTAACAAATAAAAAGTTGAACAAGCTGTAAAGTTGCCAACTTCTCTTAGATCTCTAAAAGACCCAAGATTAGAGGGCAAACTGCTGCCCCTCCAATTGGAGGAAGCACAGGTGAACAGAGAGTCACAGCAGAGCAAAGACCACTGCAAGGAATCCATAGTGGGGTAAGGAAGTTTGAAATGTTCTCAATGAATTTCTGGAGGGTAATATGGACAAGTATGGGTGATGAAAAACTCCAGGGGAGGACCAGGGATGTGGCCCAGTGGTAGAGCACTTGCCTAGCATATGAGAGCCCTTGGGTTCCAGTGTCCCCCCTGAAAAAACCTCCAGGGAACAGTCCCAGAGAAATGATGAAAAGCATGAGGAGTTCTGACTCCATAAGTTCTTCTAGGTTCTCACAGTGAATATCAGAGAAAAGTCTCCTCATGATTATGGGGAGGAGAAAAGAAACCATTTTGAAAACCTCCAAAGTACTAGGTTCTTCTTAACAAGGTCAGCCCTCAGAAGAAAGAGCTTAACCAGAACCTAATCTGCTGGAGAACCCTAACTCACCTGAGGGAAGGAAAACATCCAATTCCAGCTGGCTCTAGCCTTCCTTGTGGAGGAAGAGAACTACTCAACTCCAGTTCATTCTGGCCATCCTGTCCCACCTAAGTGATTGGAGGTAAGAAGTCTGAGAAGCACTTGTGAAGTGCAAGTGCAGAGATACAGGATCACTCGAATGCTGAGACCTAATTAGGCAGCATGCTTCCCTTTCTCCAACACCTTACCACCAGTACACACATTTTATCCACTGCATTGTGTTCAGCTATCAAGAAAAAAAGGACAAGGTATACTAAAATGCCAAAAACAGTTGAAGAGACAGAGCTATCATCAGAATCCTCAGATGTGGCTGGAATGTTGGGATTATCAGACCAGGAGCTTAAAACAACTATAATTAATATGCTAAGGTATCTAATGGATAAAGTAGACAGCGTGCAAGAATAGGTGGGTAACATAAGCAGAGAGATGGAAATTCTAAGAAAACCAAAAGCCAGTGCTAGTCATCAAAAACACTGTGACAGAAATAAAGCATGTCTTTGATGGCTTTGTTAGTAAGCTGGACCCCACTGAAGAAAAAATCTTTGAGCTTGAGAAGATCTCAGTGGAAACCTCCAAAACTAAAAAGCAAACGAAATTAGAGGAAAAAAAATACTGGGAGGAAAAAAACTAGAACAGAATATTCAATAACGATAGAACAACTCCAAAAGGTGTTATTTACACATAATGAGAATTCAAAAAAGAGGGAAACAGCAGAAATATTTGAGCAATGACTCAATTTCCTCAAAATTAATGTCAGACACCAAACCAGAGATCCAGAAATGTCATAGAATACCAAGTAGGATACATGCCAGAAATCTGCATCCAGGCACATCATTTTCAAACTACAAAAAATAAAAGATGAAGAAAAAATCCTGAAAGAAGCCAGAGGGGAAAAACACTTCATCGATAGAGAAACAAAGATAGGAATCACACAAGAACCTCCTCAGAAACCATGCAAGCAAGAAGACAGTGGAGAAGAGTTAAAGTGTTTAGAGATTAAAAACTACCAACCAAGAATTCTGTATCCTACATTATCCTTGAAAAGTGAAAGCCGGGTGCAGGCGTTTGCTTTACACTTGTAATCCCAGCACTTTGGGAGGCTGAGACAGGAGAATCATGAGTTCAAAGCCAGCTTCAGCAATTGCAAGGCACTAAGCAACTCAGTGAGACCTTGTCCAAATAGGGCTGGAGATGTGGCTCAGTGGTTGGGTACCCCTGAGTTCAATTCTCAGTACCAAAAAAAAAAGCAAAGGAGAACCAAAGACTTTCTTGGACAAACAAAAATTGATGGACAATTTTTGTCAGTAGACCTACCTTGCAAGAAATGTTATAAGAAGTTCTTTAGGGAAGAAGAAAATGATTTAAGTCAGAAACGTGGATCTACATAATGAAAGCAATAACAGCAAAGAAGGAATATTTTAATTTATTTTATTATTTACATATGTTTATGTATATTTCCATATAAGTTTAATGATGACAACAATGAAATAAAAATGAGAGGGAGGAATTGGGATTCTTTTGTTAGGGCTAAAGGTTTTAGTGGTAGAGTGCTTGCCTAGTATGTGCTAGACCCCAGGTTCAGGTTCAATCCCCAGCACTGCCAAAAAAAAAAAAGAAAGAAAGAAAGAAAGAAAGTGTGATTATTTTATTATAAGGTACTCGCACTATTCAAGAAGCATTATTATTTAAAAGAGGACTTCGATTAGTTATAAACATATTACAAACTCCAGAGCAACCACTTAAAAGAAGTTAAAAAGGCAGCAAAACCAATATACTAAGAAAGGAGATTGTTACAGAGATTGGATTAAAAAATAAGGCCCAACTATCTGTTGTCTACAAGAAACCCACTTTAAGTATAAAAGCACATACGGATTATATGCAAAGGGACAGAGTAAAATACATCATCCTAACTCTAACCAAAAGAACAGAGGAGTAGCTATATTAATTTCAGGCATAGCAACTTTGGAGTAAGGAATACTATTTTGGACAAAATAGAACATTACATACTAATAATAATGGAATCAATTCTCCATAAGAGACATAATAGTCATTGATGTGTTGCACCTAACAACAGAACATCAAAATATGTAAGGCAAAAACTGATGAAAATTCAAGGAGAAATAGATGAATCCACTATTATATTTGAAGAGTTTACCATCCCTATATCATAAAAGGACAGATTCAGCAGGCAGAAAGTCATAATTGAACTCAACACCATCAACTAACTGGATATAATGGACATCTATAGATTGCTCATCCAACAATAGCAGAATACACAGTCTTTTCAAGCCCACATGTGTTATGCACCAAAATTGACCACATTCTGGGCCATAAAACCACAACTTGCCGGGCGCGGTGGCTCACGCTTGTAATCCCAGCACTTAGGGAGGCTGAGACAGGAGAATCGCGAGTTCAAAGCCAGCCTCAGCAATGGCGAGGTGCTAAGCAACTCAGTGAGACCCTGTCTCTACATAAAACACAAAATAGGGTGGGGATGTGGCTCAGTGGTCGAGTGCCCCTGAGTTCAATCCCCAGTACTAAAAAAAAAAAAAACAAAAAAAACCCCACAACTTATATATGTAAAAGAACTGGCAGCATGCAATGTCTACTCTCAGACCTGAACAGAATGAAACTGGAAATCTACAACAGAAAGATGGGCTCAGTGATACAGTGTTTACTAGTATGTGTGAAGCCAGGAGTTGAATCCCTAGCACTGGTGTGTGTGGGTGGGGGGTGGGGAGGAGCACAGAAAAATGACTGGAAAATCTTCAAATACTTGGAAATTAAGCAGTACACTTTAAGACTTTCAAATAGCACATGGGTCAAAAAAGCAATCTTGACAAAAATTTTAATATATTTTGAAATAAATAAAAACAACATATCAAAATTTGGGATGCTCTGAAAGCAGCACATAGAGGGAAATTTATAGCATTGAATGTATATACTAAGAAGAAAGTTCTAAAATCAATCATATAAGCCTCCATCTTAAAAACAAGAGAAAGAGGAGAAAATTAAATCCAGAATAAGCAGAAGAAAAGAAGTAATACAAATCAGAGAAGAAATTAGTGCAACTGAAAACAGAAAGTCAATAGAGAAAGTTAACAAAAGAAAAAGTTGGTTCTTTGAAGAGCAATAAAATCAGTAAGCCTCTAGACCAGCTAACTAAGAAAAAAGAAAGAGGACACATTCCTAATATCAGTTAAGAAAGAGAAGGCATCACTACAGAATGTTGAAAAGATAATCCAGGAGTACTATGGAAAACTCTATGACATACATCTACGTAGGATAACCTGGAAGAAATGGAACAATTCATTAAAACACATAATTCTATCAAAAGTCATACAATAAGAAATAGTCAATATAGGTGGACCAATTTTCTATTAAAGAAACTGAGGGCTAGAGTTGTGGCTCAGTGATAGAGCACCTGCCTAGCATGTGTGAAGCCCTGGGTTCAATTCTCAGCACTGCATATAAATAAATAAAATAAGTGTTCATCAATAATTAACAAAAATATTTTTAAAAAAGAAATTGAATTAATAATTAATAATTTTCCAAAACAAAAAACACCAGGCCCAGATGGGTTCACTGGTTAATTCTACCAAATATTTAAAGAAGAAATTATACCAATTGTCTATAATCTCTTGGAAGATACAGAATGAAACAAGACATAAGAAAACTATCACCAGCTGGATACACCAAAGAGGCGGAGCAGACCAACCCCAGCCCTATGAGCGGAGGAAGAGATCAATCACGTTAGCCGGGAAGAGGAGACCAACTGAGCTGCGGCCCCCCCATCTACCAACGGGTGGCTGTCCCTGCCTACTTCCATCTAGAGTCAACATCCAGGACCAGGAAGATCATCCCCAAGGTCTCTGAAGTCCCAGATATACCAGAGGTGAGGTATTGGTAACCTACAGGGACACTACAAGATTATAGGGTAGAAACTGTAACACTTCAGATTGGCACTGCTAGAGAGGAAGACACATGAACAACATGAAAAAAACAAGGGAACAATGCCCCAAACAAACCAAGATGCTACAATAATAGAATCCATTGACAGCATAGTAGATGAAATGTCAGAGAAGGAGTTCAGAACGTACATAATTAAAATGATCTGTGAAGCACTGAATAATATAAGGGAGCAATTACAGGCAACAATTGATCAATCCAGCAAATAGATGAGAGCAAATTCAGGGAGCAAAAAATTACTTCAAGAAAAAGATAAAGACTTTTAAAAAAACCAACCAGAAATCCTTGAAATGAAGGAAACAATAAACCAAATAAAAAATTCAGTAGAAAGCATCACCAACAGACTAGATCACTTGGAAGACAGAACCTCAGACAATGAAGACAAAATATATAATCTTGAAAATAAAGTTGACCACACAATGAAGATGGTAAGAAACCATGAACAAAACATCCAGGAATTATGGGATAACATCAAAAGACCAAACCTAAGAATTATCCAAATAGAGGAAGGCACAGAGATACAAACCAAGGGAATGCACAATCTCTTCAATGAAATAATATAAGAAAATTTCCCAAACATGAAGAATGAATTGGAAAATCAAATACAAGATGTTTACAGGACACCAAATGTACAAAACCACAACAGATCCATACCAAGGCACATTATAATGAAAATGCCTACCATACACAATAAGGACAAAATTTTAAAAGCTAGAGAAGGCACAGATTACATACAGGGGAAACCAATTTGGATTTCACCATATTTCTCAACACAGACCCTCAAAGCAAGGAGATCCCAGAATAACATATACCAAGCTCTAAAAGAAAATGGGTGCCAACCAAGAATCTTATATCCAGCAAAATTAAGCTTCTGATTTGATGACAAAATAAAAACTTTCCATGATAAACAAAAATTAAAGAAATTTACAATGAGAAAGCCTGCACTAGAGAACATTCGCAGCAAAATATCTCATGAAGAGGAAATGAAAAACAACAATGACAATTGGCAAAGAGAGGGACTACACTAAAGGAAAAGCCAATCAGAGGAGAAACCAAATCAAGTTAAAAAACAAAAATAAGCCAAAATGAGTGGAAACACAAACCATATTTCAATAATAACTCTGAATGCTAATGGCCTAAACTTATCAATCAAAAGACATAGACTGGAAGATTGGATTTTAAAAAAGACCCAATAATATGTTGTCTTCAAGAGACTCAGCTCATAGAAAAAGATATCCACAGACTGAAGGTGAAAGGATGGGAAAAACCATACCACTCAAGTGGACTGCATAAAAAAGCAGAGGTCTCCATCCTCATATCAGATAAAGTAGACTTCAAACCAAAAATAGAAGGGATAAAGGACATTTCATACTGCTTAAGGGAACCATACATCAAGAAGACATAACAGGTCTCGGAGGCAAGATGGCGGCGTAGAGTGAGGCACCTTCCAGTCTCGCTAAACTACAGACCAAAATTTTGCTTCAAAAACTTCTTCCAACCAACTTTTCGGCAGTGGATTACAGCCATCAGCACAGAAAATTTCACTTTAGAGTGGAAGCAGTGCGGGCGGTCCTCACCGGAGTAAGTCTCCAGCGGCAGCGGAGAAGCCGCGGCCGGGCGGCGGGAGCCGCGGCCGGACGGCGGGAGCCGCGGCGGGACGGCGGAAGCCGCGGCGGGACAGCGGGAGCCGCGGCGGGACGGCGTGAGACCCACGGCCCCGCAAAACGCACCACGGGTAGGAACTGCGT
>JAQQSJ010001329.1:0-14121 GCA_028644305.1 Xerus rutilus | reverse complement strand
AACTATGAGAAAGCAATTCTGATTCAATGGAAGAGATGCTGGAAGATTCAAGATTAATATCCATTATTAGCATGTAAAACTGAAGGAAAGATCAGTGAATTGTGCTCATAGAATTCTGCCTCCATGGGAGATGGGTCAAGTCCAAAGCCATCAATGGGAAAGATGAAGAAAGATGGACTCTCAGAGCATGGGTTTCTGGGTAGAATAAAACTCCATCTCTCTTTATCCATCTTATCATGCTTTAGGAAATTGTGTATGTGTCTCTCATCTCTGTTATTTACATATATATTTTTTTTTCTTTTTTTTCTTTATTTACTGAGACAGGGTCTCAGTTGCCCAGGTTGTCCTGGCCTTGACCTTGTGATCCTCGTGCCTTGGCCTCCGGGGTAGCTGGGATCACAGGCATGGCCCCTGCACCTGGCTTGGAATTGTAATAAACATGAAGAACAATGCTTCCCAGAAAGTCTTCCAGCTTTGAATTTCCTTCTCACCCTCCCCAGCCCAGCCTCCAATCCATTCCAGTGGCACCTGGGCTGCAGGGGCCCTTCCTGTCCCAGGTGCTCGCCCCCCGAGGCCCCCCTGAGCTGCTCCTTGCCACAGCTGCTTCCACTGCCCACGTGGCAGTCTTGGCTGGCTGCAGGCCTCACCAGCACCCCGGGGAAAGGTCTGCTCTCACCCACTTCCTGCACTCTGCTCTTCCTTCCTCGCACCTGAAGGCAGCTTTGGGCTTGATGATTTGGGGTGCATTGGATTACTTCACCCCATGCCATGGTGGCCCTCAAGGCTGGGTGCCTTGTGATAAGGCAACGGCTTTCAGGGGCTACACCAAGAGCTTAGCAGCTGAAGGGGCCTCACGGTGGGCCTGGTATGGATCAGAAGCTTGTGCTTTAGAGGACACTCAAAAGTGAAAAACAACTTTAAAGTGGGGGGAATCTGCACATAAATATTTAATGAGGGTCAGTGTCTGGCACACATAAAGAACTACTGCAGCTGAACAGTAAAAAGAAACCAATTTATAAGATAAAATATTTGAAATATTTTCCAAAGGAAGTATGCAAATGGGGCAGGGATATACCTTAGTTAGTAGAGAGCTTTCCTCGCATGCACAAGGCCCTGGGTTCAATCCCCAGCACCAAAAAAAAAAAGATACGCCGATGGCCAGTGAGCTCATGAAAGTTGCTAGGTCAGGGCCGCAGTGAGCTGCCGCTTCATCCTGTGGGGTGGCTCTGGTCAGAAGATGGCACAGTACAGGCCAGGAGAGGGGAGCCGTGCTGCTGGCTGGGGCGCTGGGCACCCCTGCTTCCTCACAGCCAGTGGCTCCTCAGACCTTGAACTGGAGCCACCAGGTGACCCTGCAGTTCCTCCTGGCTGCATCCAAGAGACGGCAGCCCCAAGAGGCCCTTGGGCTTGTACCCACCCAGGACTCTGCTCACTGCCATGCCTTGGTTCTTAAGTGGGTTGTGTTGCTGTCTTCTCCTGCCACACTTGAGAGGGGACCCAGCGAAAGCAAGTGTCTCCTTTGCAGGCCACAGCCCTGACACGGTCCAAGCCACGAAGAGCTGTTGTAGCGGCCCACAGGTGCCATCCCACAGGCCAAGTGGCGCTTGTGTGCTGAGCGGTTCTGGTGGCACGCTGGGTCTGGGGGCAGCCTGTGGCCCCTGCTCGTGAACAGCCGCGTCTTCTGTCCTGGCACCTTGCTGTCTGCCTCGTGCCTCGCTCCTGGGTTGGCGTTCCCGGGCAGCCTGCCCCTAGGCCTCACTCTGGCACCCCTGGACAGGCTGTATGGCAGGGGAACACTTGCAGAGAGTGGGGCCACCGCTGAATTGTGGAAACACCCCACAGAGCTGGAAGGACCTTCAGGGACACCGTGTGACCCAGCACGCCCTCTCGCCGTGCACGCTCTGCGCTTCTCTAGCACGCCCTGAGTTGATTTGTCTCCATTCATCTTTTTTTTCTTTGAAATGTGTTTCAAAGTCTCTTGGCACATTGGTGCACTGTTCTCCAAGGGCTTCGGTTTCTCCTTGTCCCTTGAGGTAAATGTATGGGGATGGATCTGCACAGGGACCCAGGGGAGCTTCTGTGCCTGCCGAGACCCCTCTCGGGAGCCCCCCTGTGCCTTCAGGGGCTCATTCTGTCCTAGTGATGAGAGAAGATGCGTTTCGCCTTCAGAAGAGCTTCTGACAGCAGCTCTGACTGGTGCTGCAGGGCTTCCTTTTAGATAAGGTGGCCTTCCTGTTAGGTGTCTCTTCTCAGAAGGTTCTTTTGTCTGGTGCATGTGACCGCTTAGGCAGCTTGTTCTGTGACTCGTGAAGCTTTTATTTCCTCTGGACATTAAGAACTCATCTTCCCACAGCCGAGCTGGTATAGAAGACTCCAAGAAGTGGGGGATGCTGTTCCTGGTGAACCAGTTGTTTAAGATCTACTTTAAGGTAAGCTCTGCGGCATCCTTGTGAATTCTTCTGTTTCCCCGTGAATTCTTCTATTTCCCCAGGGCGCTGTCACTTGTCACTTTGTTAGCCAGCCGCCTGTCGTGAACGGGAACTGGGGGTGGCCACCCTCCTGGTCCCAGTGGCCAACACTCGCCGAGTGCCTTCCACCTGCACGGGGTGCTTCCCCAGCGTCTGACTTAAACCAGCCCCTGAGGCCCTGGGCCTGAGCCAGCGTCCCTCCTGGCAGCTCTGAGGGCGGGGGCGGCTGGGGGCTAAAGCACTGCTTATGACCAGAGCCAGCGGTGAAGGCACTCGTGGGATGCATGTGGCTAGGCCTTGTCCCTGCATTCCTCCGGCAGCGGCAGCAGCTGCAGCCCTTGGCCTCAGGGCTCCCAGAGTGTGTCGTGAGGCCAGGCGGCTTTTGTGGCCTGGTCAGGTGGCGGCTGGTGTTTGCTCTCCCACCTGCCTGCTGTGGAGGTTGTTTCTGAACACTTGTGGTGGATTATTATATTTTACAGATCAACAAGCTCCATCTGTGTAAACCCCTGATTAGAGCCATCGACAGCTCCAACCTGAGAGACGATTACAGCACCGCCCAGAGGGTGACGTACAAATACTACGTGGGGCGCAAAGCCATGTTCGACAGTGACTTCAAGCAAGGTACGCCTCACTCTCCCCGGCGTTCAGTGAAGCTTGAGAGCGGCCCGGCCTGGGTGCCGTGTAGCTTCAGAGGGGCAGCTGCTGTGCTGCTGAGGCTCAGGCTCCCGGGCTCTTGGTCCCTGGACGTCCTTTCTGGGCCAGGTGAGCTTGACTTTCTCGAGTCGACACAGAAGCTGTTATCTCTCTTCGCCTTTGACCGCAGTGCGTGCTGGTTGTGCTGTGCAGGGAGAGGCCACTAGGGCAGCGCTCTGCCTGGCTGCAGGGGGTGTCTCTGGGCACGTGCCGGTTTTCATGGTGGATTTCACAGAGGCCACATGTGATGGCTCTCCCGCCCCAGTGCCGATTTCCTGGAGTCACGTTATTCCAGCTCACGTCCATGGCTTCCTCAGATGGAAGCGCCTCGTTCCCTTCAGGTGGCGTGAGCTCTGTCCACAGTCTCTTCTCTGGTGCCCGAGGCATGCTTTGAAACTCGCTATCAGCCACTTGCTCTCACACCCACAGGCCACCCAGCAGCCAGCAGCTGCTCTGACACCATGATCCGCGGGAGTCAATCCTGGGCTTATGTGGACAAGCTCTTCAGTTTTCTCACGTTTAGTAGATGGCAGGCCTCTGAAGAAGGGCTTTCCTGGGGTCTTCCCGCATCTCCTTTTGCCCCTTAAAATAGGAAGCCTTAGGGAAGATGCTTTTAAATTGTGTTGTGTTGAATTCTATCAGGGTAGCCATGTGGCTTTCCTCTGAGGTTCCTTGAATGGCATGTTTGAGTACCTAACAGAGCCAGCAGTGATTATTGATAGCAATGCCAGGTAGCCCTGTGTCTGAAACCTCGACAGCTAAAATATTCCTCGAGACTGTCTCTGCAGGGCTGGGGCTGTGGCTTAGTGGCAGAGCGCTTGCCTAGCATGTGTGAGGCACTGGGTTCGAGTCTTAGCACACGTATAAATAAATGAGTAAAATAAAGGTCCATCAACAACTGAAAATATTTTTAAAAAATGAAAAAAGACTGTCTCACTCAGCTCCTTCATCTTCTGTGAAGTCCCCAAGTGTCCTGGAGACTAGGTTGTGGACACAGGACTGCTCAGTGTGCCTCGGAAGCCTGTGCTAGCCCCTGTCTCCTGCCTGGTGGCTCTAGGGGTCTTGGCTCCCATGTCACTTCTGGGAATTCCTGCCATTCTTGGTGCATTTAACTGGACAAAGTGTCTGAAGTGTGAGATGATTGCTCACTGCTTCTTGTGACCTCATCGTTTGTATAAAGAGTATTTGGAGTGTCTTGGTTGTTGGTTACGTATTTTCTTCAATTACAATCTCAGGGACTTGTACCTCTTTAGATGTCTTTGGCTCTAAGTAAAATAGAAGGTTTGGTACAAAACGTCTGAAGTCCTCTGGATGACAGCAGAAAATCTCAGTGGATTCTTAGAAATATGTTACTGTGCCCCAGGGATTTGGGACTTGGTTGTCTTGGACCTTGTTAGAGGGGCACATCTCTGGGGCGGTTGTCAGAGTCACCGTCGATGTCATGCTGTGGGATGTGCAGGCTTCAGCTCAGCCTACTCCTTGCTCACAACCCTGCAGGGCTCCCCGTGGGCTCGGCTTCTGCCTGTGATAGTCATGCTCCCTGTGAGAGTGGACGCTGATTTTGCCAGGCCTGGCCGTGTTGCCCAGTGCAGACCTCCTGGCCCAGGGTCTGCCGCCCAGTGAGGGAGTCCATGTCAGATGGGCCTTCGTGGTTCTGAGCGACTCAGTGCTGTTGTGTGGGGACTTGGTGCTGTCCAGGAAAGACCTCTTGGCAGGCCATGTGCTTTTGTCTGAACCCATGGCTCCCCAGTTCCTGAGCACGGTCAGATCACAGGCCCCGGGCTCCGAGCTGCCGCCTTAGCCTGCAGGCCTCCGAGGAGGCTGCTCTGCTCTAGCTTCCCACGAGTCCCTACTGAGGACACAGGGCTGTGCAGCGAGCGGGGTCAACCCTGGCAGATCGGATCTCTTTATATCCCGACATCTATTAAACTCAGCTCTGACTGAGACGCGGTGGGTTGACACACCACAAGTTACTGTGACAATTGCTGGAGCAGGAGGCCGGTCTGAGCCGAAGGCCGTGCTGGGCTGAGGTGTGTGCCGAGCGCTAGGGTGGCGTTGCTAAGTGTGTGGGGCCGCGGTGGCTCGTCTGTCTTGGGCCTCCTCCTTCCCACGTCGGGCTTTCTGGGTTGAAGTGCCAGCCGTGTTGCTCTCCAGAGCTCAGGCGAGTTGGCGTCTCACCAGCCCTTCCTGAGGCGCCCTCCGCGCAGCAGGCCTGCCCAGCTTCCTGCGGCGCTGCAGTCTGGGCTGTGCTGCAGAGCTGGTGAAGGAGTGCAGCCAGGCTGAGCCCTCGCCTTTGGCCTGAGCATCGCAGTGCCAGGGCAGCCTGGCGGGCTGGTCTGACCGTGCGGCGGCTCTCCGCAGCTGAGGAGTACCTGTCGTTCGCTTTTGAGCACTGCCACCGCTCCAGCCAGAAGAACAAGAGGATGATCCTGATCTACCTGCTTCCCGTGAAGATGCTGCTGGTGAGTGCTGTGCAGCTCTGGCTCCTGGTGGGCTCCCAGGTAGCGCAGGGCGTGCATGCCCAGCACGGCCACCCCCGGGACCAGCACTTCCAGGCCCTTCCAGCAAAGCTTCACCTGTGTCTGTCTCTCTTGAGAGCAACCAAGCTCTAGTGTTCACACAACGCGTGAAACAAGTGTGTGCTATTTGTATTCCTCCCTACGCGCCTCTGTTCAGGCAGGGGTTGACCAAGAAAGGAGAGTTAGATTGCAGTCTGCCTGGAGGGTCTCAGGGTACTTGGACAGAAGAGCCGCCCACTGAGGAGTCAGGTGACTGGCACCGAGTGGGAGTGGGGAGTCTCGTCCACCTCTGGGTGAAAGTGAAAGTGGTGCCTGCTGGTGGCCAAAGCGGGCGTCCTTGGCGTCCAGGCTGCCCCGCCCCTCCCCACTCCATCCCTCCCGTGGAGAGCAGGGGTGATGTCCTTCCTAAGTCCCGGGCTTTGCTGGTGTCAGTGACCCTAAGTGCCAAGAGACAGGGAAGGTCACGATCGGGCAGTCCTGGCTGTCCTTCGTGCGCTGTAGTGTTTGCAGTCCTCCTTCAGAGACTCC
This sequence comes from Xerus rutilus, assembly GCA_028644305.1. Taxonomy (NCBI): domain Eukaryota; kingdom Metazoa; phylum Chordata; class Mammalia; order Rodentia; family Sciuridae; genus Xerus; species Xerus rutilus. The sequence goes on along the minus strand of JAQQSJ010001329.1, from coordinate 7,913 downwards.
GAGGAGCTGGGCTTGCGATCGTGTCCACTTGATTCCTTGCTGGGTGGTCGCTGGAGACAGGCCTCCAGAGTGAGAGCACCTGAGAGCGCTGACTCTGTCCTAGGGCCACATGCCGACCGTGGAGCTTCTGAGGAAGTACCACCTCATGCAGTTCGCCGACGTGACCAGAGCTGTGAGGTAGGTCCCCACTCTCCACGCAGGAACCAGTAGGCAGAGGTTGCCCGTGGCCCGTGAGAGTGGCACTGACGCTCTCTCCTGGCCCTGCTCTGTGTGCCGGCCCCACCAGCGAGGGCAACCTGCTCCTGCTCAACGAGGCGCTGGCAAAGCATGAGACCTTCTTCATCCGCTGTGGCATCTTCCTCATCCTCGAGAAGCTGAAGATCATCACCTACCGGAACCTCTTCAAGAAAGTGTGAGCAGGGTGCACGCCTGGGGCAGGGGCGGGGCAGAGACGCGGCCTGGGGCTCACTGCCCACACCAGCTCAGGCCTGGCCTGGGTGGCGCAGAGCCTCGCCCTGGGGCAGCACGGCACCCACTGCTCCTGTCCTCTGAGGGCCAGCCTGCCTGCGGTGGTGGCAACTTGGGCCTGAGCTGCAGGGGACACGGGGTCCGGCTCTTCTGGGCCTGTAGCCACAGGCTCTCAAGGTCAGACTTCACACAAGGCAGACCTCCCCCAGCTGGACAGGCTCTCAAGACAGGAGCCCCTGGGGCTGTGGGGCACTGCGAGGCAGGCACGTCCTGCTGTCGCTGCTGATGTGGGAGAGCCTGTGTCAGGCTTGCGGGAGGGCTCCAAATGTATGGATATTCTGTTTGTACTAGCGGCTTTTAAAATTATTTTATTTATTCATTTTTTAAAATTTTTTTTAGTTGTAAATGGATGCAATATCTTTATTTTATTTATTTATTTTTATGTGGTGCTGAGGATCGAACCCAGTGACTCACGCATGCGAGGCAAGCGCTCTGCCACTGAGCCCCAGCCCCAGCCCTCTTTTTTTATTTTTTGAGGGAGTGTCAGGGATTGAACTCAGGGGTATGCGACCACTGAGCCACATCCCCAGCCCTATTTTGTGTTTTATGTAGAGACAGGGTCTCACTGAGGTGCTTAGCACCTTGGCATTGCTGAGGCTGGCTTTAACTCGCGATCCTCCTGCCTCAGCCTCCAGAGCCATTGGGATTACAAGCTTAAAACAGGAAAGTCAGATTGTATTTAGTGACTCTTATCTGTAGATTGTGTTTCAGAATGTATCTAGTAAGCAGAACATGTTCTATTCCTTCTGAATCCTGATTCGTTGCAAAATGCCTGTCCATCTGGCTCACCCTGGCCTCTTCCTGACCCTTGAGCGGGGTGTCCTCTCCTCTAGGTACCTGCTGCTCAGAACACACCAGCTATCCCTGGAGGCCTTTCTGGTTGCCCTGAGGTTCATGCACGTGGAAGACGTGGACACGGACGAGGTGCAGTGCATCCTGGCCAACCTAATCTACATGGTGCGTGGCCTCGCTCTCCGGGGTGGCTGTGCAGTGGGGCGCTCCGGAGCTCGGGCCTTGATGTGGTGTGCAAGTTAGTGGGCGGCCTTTTGCCTTTGCCAAGGTATCTTCTGGTAGAAGTGCTGCCCACAGGGCCCTCAGGCATGGGGGTGGCGTCTGCTCCATCAGCTGAGCCGTGCCAGCACTGGACTGCTCACGCTGGTGTCTTGGTGTGACTCGTGTTCAGAGCTGTAGACCAGTTCCTCTTTTTCTCTCCTCCAGGGTCACATTAAAGGCTACATATCCCATCAGCACCAGAAGCTAGTTGTCAGCAAACAAAACCCGTTCCCTCCACTGTCGACAGTGTGCTGAGGCTGGGCCCTGCGGACGGAGAGCGGGCTCATCCCCAGCCCGCTCGGGCTGCCGTCAGCTCGGGGCTGCGCAGTTCTCTACAGCCGGAACCTGCTGGGTGCCTTCCCAGGTGCCCAGGTTAGTTTGCCCGCACTCTGAGCCTCCTGAACCCCTGTCCGTGGGCCTCGGTGACCAGTGTCAGCCTGCTGGGTGGCAGGGCTGGAGGCCTGGTGCCAGGCAGCTCGCTTTGCTTCCCGTGTCGTCACAGAGGCCATCTTTGACTTTTTGTAGCTCTTTCTATAAAAAAGGATATTTTGAGTTGTTATCTTCTTGGACATGTCTATTTTATTGATTAAATTTGAACCTGTGTGACTGAAGTACTTGACTAACACAGGGCTTCTTTCTAGAAGCAGAATTCAGCTTGACTGTGTTCTCCAGCCTTCACAGCTGTGCCTGGGCTCAGCCGCCCCGGCTGGTCTGCCCCGACACAGGCGCTCCTTTCCTCGTTTCTAGAAGCGGCAGGTCTGAGAGCAGACACGACTCCAGCCGCAGCTCCTCCTGAGCTGCAAGTGGCCGTCCTTTGCCTTTCAGAGACATGATCTCTGTCCCTCTTTCTCTCTTACAGGACCAAAGTCCCCTCTTGTCAGGACTTCCCCACAGCTGCATCGAACCTTAGTCGCCTCCAGGGACCCTGCCCTAGACAGTCCCGGGTCAGGTACAGCAGCCTCAGCCCTTCTCAGCACCCGGGTGTGCTTTTCCTGTCTCTGACATGAAGGGGAGAGCTGTGTCAGCTCTTCTGTGCGGGTTCCCACGTCTGGGAGCCTCTGTGCCCCCGCAGAGAGAGGCTCCTGGGAGTGTGGATTCTCTCTGCTCCAGGGCCACGTGCTCAGAGCTCACGCCCAGGGCCGCTCTGCCTGGCTGCACTCCAGGGCTTCGTGGTGTGGAGCATGTCTTTCCTTTGCTCAGACCCTGCAGCCTGCTCAGGACGGGGGGTGTTGCTCTTTGCGCCATGTGGTGCCAGCTGGGGGCTCACGCAGGGGCCGGGTGCTGGCTCCCAGCAGGTGCACAGGCTCTGGAGTCATGAGACTCAGCGGGTGTGCGTCAGCGCCTGCACTGGGTTCCAGCATTGAGTGTCCAGAGGGCCAGGGAGCTGGTCCCCAAGTGTGTCAGGCAGCTTGGCATTGTGGCCAAAATTCCCAACAGGAATAGCTTAGAGGAGGAAAAGTCTGCCTGGGTTCATGGTTTAAAGGTCTAGTGCCTGGTCAGCCGTCCCCTCATTCCCTCACGCAGCCTGAGGTGGAGCAGGACTCATGGCAGAAGGGCGTGGTGGAGCGCTTGCCTCCCATGTGAGGCACTGGGTTCGATCCTCAGCACCACATAAAAATAAATAAATAAAACAAAAGATATTGTGTCCATCTACAACTAAAAATTTTTTTACAAAGGGCATGTTGGAGGCAGCTCTCAGCTCTTGGCAGTCAGGAAGCAGAGAGGAGGGCGTATGCAGAAGGAGAGACGACGTAAACCCCAAAGGCTCGCCCTGGCCTCCGCCTCCAGCTGGCCACCTACCATCTGTAGTCCCCACTGAGTTAGGCCATTCAAATTAGCAGTCCCCCAGAAGGATCACCCACCTGTAGGTCACAGCTCTCAGGATCCGATTTTAGCTCTGCATTATCGCAGGAGGTGGTTTTTGTTTCTGTTCTGTTTGTTTTTTGAGGGGCAGGGCCTCATGCCCAGCCCACAGCTTGACCTGCCTGCTGAGCCTCAGCTGGCTTCCAGCAGGTGAGGACCTGGAGGTTCCTGTCCACAGAGCGGCCCTCCCTGCCGCTGAGCTGTAGGAGCCCAGGCCGTGGCTGAGTGTGGCCTCGCTGGTGAGCCGCTGGGCTGACCCTGTCTCTACACGTTCCCAGGCCGCTCCTGCACAGGTGCCTGTGGGACTCGAGATCTCCACGGTGAGCAGGGGCCGTGCCATGCTGCCACTTCTGGTCAGATGGCCTCATGGTAACCTGTCGGAACCGCCGAGCACCCCGGGATGTCTTTGAATTCAGTAGCAGGAGGCCAGGCCTTGTCCAGGTGCCCAGGTAGCTCACCACACAGCAGCAGTGGGCGGTGGAAGCTGTGCGCAGCCCCACAACGTGGGCCCCTGGCCCAGGCTGCCAGGCACCAACGCCAGGAAGAGGGCTCCCTCCCTTCCACGAGTGCCCTGGTCGCCTCTCTGTGTGTCCATTTTAGCGCCTCAGCCCCTTTTATTTTTTATATGGAGACAGTCTAAATTGCTGGGGGTGGGGGCAGACGCGGAGGGAACGAAGGCCTCCCAGCCAAGGAAGCTCAGGGCAGAGGTGTGGTCCTGGGCCAGAGAAAGTCCAGGCAGACTCCAAGCAGGCGGGACGAGGCACCGGAAGGGGAGGCGCCGCGAGACGGTGCTCGCGGGCTCAGTCGGTTCCAGGAGGCTGCGCGCTCAGAGCTGAGACAGCGACGTGCAGCAGCAGCTCAGAGCCTGGGCACCATCCGATGGAAGGCAGGCGGGGCAGACGAGGAAAACAATACGGACAGCAGACAACAGCGTCCAGTGCCCTCGGCGTCGCAGTGCAGTGGAGCTGGACGGAAGGCCCTGCGTGCACTGCCTTGGGCAGTGCCACGCACTCAGTGCGATGGCCTCTGAGCTGCTTCCACGACTGCAGCTTCAGGTTACCTAAGTGCTCCGTGCGCCCTTGACTGGGGGGCCCTCGCACTGGGGGCTGACACCGTGAAATCCTGAGAAATAAGTGGCACGTGTTGGCAGAGCTGGGCCACCACCTCCGCCTGCCTCTGCCATCCAGGGCTCTGGGACAGACCTGGAAAATGATGGCTGCAGCCGGGTCTCCGTGCGCTCGGGGAGGGGGAGGGAAGGCCACCAGGCTGGCAGGCAGGCGCCAGCTCCGTCCCTTCAGCCCACTACCCTGTCCCGCCTCTGTGCGGTCCTTACCCCAGGCTGGCCCCTGAGCTCGCTTTGTCCTGCTCTTTTCTGCCTCCACCGTTGCCAGGGCTCTCCTGAGGGACACAGGCCAAGGAAAGAGCTGGCCTCCAGGACGGAAGGATGGGAAACACAGGAAGCCAAAACTGATCCATGGCAGAAACCATAGCAGGAAGAGTAAGACTTGTTTTGTGGAGTTAAAATGGATTTTTAAAAAAACACAAAAAGAATGAAATATCAGCCAAAGTGCAGATGTTGAGGTGCTGGGGATTTTCTGGGGGTAGGAGAATCACCAGTGTAAGGTAAAAAACAGCCCTTTTGTAATTTCCACATCCCCTCTCTAAAAGCCCAAGGCAGTTCCTGCCCCAGGGGGTTCCTCTCCCGAATCTTCCACCTGGGAAACAAAGCCTAACTGCTCAGGTTAGCACATCAAAAAGAAGACCTCGACTGCTTCTCTGTCCCGCAGATTTAAAGTGACCAATCCCTGGCTCGCCACGCGGTTTGTAGTGGGCTCTATAAAATCCCTCCCGCGCGTCCCCTCTCTCTCTCTTTTCCTCTTTCCTTCGCCCGGGCGCCCACTCCCCTGAATAAAGAACCTCCTTGGGGCTGGGATTGTAGCTCAGCGGTAGAGCGCTTGCCTCGCATGCGTGAGGCCCTGGGTTTGATCCTCAGCACCACGTACAAAGCAATGAAATAAAGACATTGTGTCCATCTACAACTAAAAAAATTTAAAAAAAAAATCTCCTTGCTGTACAGAGGTGTCCGTGTCTGGCTGGCCACTACCCTAACATTTGGTGCCGGTGACTCGGATGAGGGAGTAATTCTCTATTGAGGCCCCTCATCCTGAACCGCCAACCACACCTCACAGCCTTTGCTCATTCTTTCGATCAAGTGTCCGCGCCCACCACGACCTTCGTTCGGTGAGTCCTTTTTTGAGGAGACTAAAACTTTGAAGGCAGAGTCTCAGAGGTGACCAGCCGTGGATCGTCCAGTGGTCCCTCTGACTGCCTCAAAGGGAAGATCGCACCCCACCACGATCTTTATGGTTACGGTGGACTTCCAGAATCTCCACGCCACTTTCCTAAATTCTTCAGCCCTCAGGTCCTTTACTCCCTCTCTCTCCCTCCTTTCCTGTTAGCTCCAATTCTGCCGGCTGGGGGTAGCTTGATCCCTCCCTGTTTACCTCCCTCCGCCTCGGGTCAAATTTTCCGACTCCTCCGGGAGGGGTCTCCGAATCCTAGCGCTAGGTTGATCCGAGGCTCCGCCTCTCCGGGAGAGGTTAGACCCAGGGGGACTCGGGTGACGACCCTTCTCCCCCTGTTGGTCTTATTCCTGTCTATTGATAGCTTCAAAGGGACGCTTTAGAGGCTGTTCTAATAGACATTTCTAGGTGACAGAATGGGATCGAGCTCTTCCCTCCCAGCAGACTCCCCATTACATTGCCTTCTTGAAAATCTTTCCACTCTTAATCTTCTTCTCGATATTAAACCCAAAAAACTTATAAAACTTTGCACTCAGGATTGGCCCACCTATCATTTAGATGGCTCTAACCCTTGGCCACCTACAGGCTCCCTAGATCCTAGTCTCCTCAGAGACCTACATAATAATTGTGTGCGATCAAAAAAATGGGCGGAGATCCCTTTATTCAGGCCTTCTCCCTGCTCCAAGCCAACCCCTCCCTCTGCACTCTCTCTAAGTCTCACCTTGTCCTCCTAACTTACAAACCAAATTCACCCAAGTTTCTGTCGACTCTGAAATTTGCCTCACATCGCTTTCTTCCCTGGATACAACAGACTCCAATCACAAGCTTCTCGGCCGTCTGCCCTCTGGCTTATTTACCCCTCCCTCCACCTCCAGCTTTCCCTCCCCTTACAAGCTGTCTTCTAAAACATCTTGACAAACTTGACTCCTTTTTTTAAAATATGGAACACCCCGGGTACCCCCATCCAATCCTTGGCTTCTCAGCACAAAATGATTGGAATGAGGGTTCTGACTTTTCACTCAAACAAAACAGCCAAAGCTCTCCACAGCCTGGCCTGCTGCTGCAGCCCCTCCCCACAAACCCCCAGGCTGGCAGACCTCAGCTCAAGGAAAAAAAAGGGGGGAAAGGAGGTTAATTTAACATTTACCTAAACTGCCCGCCCATTTCTTCCTCCGTTCTCTCTTGTTGCTTTACTGAAACAATGGCCATAATTTTTTCTCTCTCTCTAGGACTCTTCACTGTTACATTTTTAAAACTTATAACTTTAATTCTGTGCGCTAAAGTTGAAACTTCTGATCAGATGTATTTTATCCAACTATAAAATTTTTTTTTACACTACTGAGACTAGGTATACCTACCTTTAATTCAAAAGGCCTTCTTCATGTTTTATTTTTTGTGTTTAGGTAAACCAAGCGCTCATAAACTAAAACTAAAAATGGATCCAAATACCTTTAATTCACATGATTTAAAAGGTTCAATTTGAATTGGGTAAACATAAAGACGTCTTTAAAATTACTCAACTCACAAGTCTTTCTACGTGGTCAAAGGACTAATAACTTGTTAATGTTTATAAAATGTCTAATATATCTCATTGTCAAAAATTTCTTCAAGGGAAAATGTTATTATTAAATATGCTTGTCTAATGTCTTGATTTTTTTTAATGAAAATAAGCAAATCAGATTTGATATTGAGTACTCATATGTTTATTAGATGTTAACTGTTAAATCCAATACCAAATACTTTTAATTCCTTTAAATTCCATAGGATAACAGTTTAATGTTTTCATAAATGGTAAATTTTATCAACGGGATATAAAATTGCTTTGTCATCATTAGAAACAGAATTACTTAATTTAAAACCCAACAGGTATAATTCTATATACTTAAACATTGTGTTTTCATAAATGGTAAATAAATGTAATTCTCTAACCCAGCCTAATTCTATCCTAAGATTGAAAGCCAACTCAACAAGAGGTCATAAAGGTTTATTTTTGTTTTATTTACTGGGACTATGTTTGGCTTTGATTAAGTAATTGCTTTTCTTAAAATCTAAACAGTACCCTCATACTGGAAATTCCTAAGATATAAGCTTACTTAATTTAATTTAAAAGTTAAAGTCAATTGTCCTTTCTTTCAGCACAAAGGTTTATAAATTCCTACAAGTTTT
>JAQQSJ010001328.1:0-14121 GCA_028644305.1 Xerus rutilus | reverse complement strand
TGGATACTTTCTTGGAAAGATTCTCTGCTTTCTTTTTCCAAACTGCGATGTTGTAGCCCGCCATACTTTTAAGCTACCAAAGTACTGCAGTTGAATTGATTTATAGGAAATCAAAGGTGGCTTTTTAATCTTTCGCTCCAGCAATTAGCACACCTACCTAATATGGGCAGTAATATACTAGGACAGCACCTTTCAGGTAGGAGTAATTATTTGCCGCTGCTCGATCTCTTGTGCATCATGGAGTCAGTCTTGCTGTACCAACCCCACCCCACTGACTGTGATAATGTGGAGCTGTGCCTGAAACTTTGGAAACTCTAGTGGCACTCATGGCGGGATCCAGAGACAGCCACTTGCTTTGGCCTGGTGTTTTCTGTGCAGCCCAGCACTGACATAACAGAGTTTGTGGAAAGGAGAGCCATGGGAGCTCATGGGAGCTTAGAACGTCAGCCTTCTCACAAAGCCCCTCTGCCTAGTGGTCTGCCTCCTGAAATCCTCCAGTGAAACCGGTCGACCTTTCCCTCTGGCTGGTTAGCCTAGTACTTCTCCCAACATCCTGGCTGCCCCTTTTTCCCTTTCCCTCAGGGATACATCCGGCTTCCTTTGCTTCTTCCATCCCATCACCCAAGGTTGCTGTTGAAACTGACAACCACCAAGTCCCAGGAATTCCTTCCCAGAAAGCCCCTGGATCTAGCATTGCTCCTCTCTAAGTAAAACTCCTTGAATATAGAAGACAATCTAGATTGGATTTTGCCTCTGGACCAAGTAAGATAGGCTTCTGGGATCTTTAGGAGGAGTCTGTCTCTGATACCTGGTATTGTGGGCCCCCATCATAGCCCAGATCACATTTTTTTTTCCTCTAGAAGTCCCTAACATGCTGTATGATTGGGGCAATACATTTGCAATTCTTGGGCCAGAGAAACCCTAATATTGCATCAAAGCTTATCTTGACCTCCTTCTAGAGTGTAAGATTGAAGACCACTCTTAATAAATGAAAGTATTACTTCTTTTCCAGCCTAAGTCCAGCTCTAGGAAAGTCCATCATGAAAGCTGTATGGACCATGCCTGGCACAGCTGTGAGCTGAAAGTTTATATTCTTCTAAGTCAGGAAAGAGGAAACTGATAGGTTGAAAAAAGTAATGATGATGAACAGGCATTTGTGCTCTTGAAAGAGAGCAGACTACAGGCCATGGCACCCTAACTTCAGGTTATGTTGATACACCCACCTACTAGCTAACAAAGCAATTCACGTACTTGTTCAGAGTCTCAGTTTTAGACTTCTGCAAACCATAGAAAGTTCACAAAGGAAACCAGCTTAGCATAGTGCATGTATTTTTGTGCCAGACTCTGCCATTATCCATAAAATTACAATAGAAGGGGGAGACGTGGGCTCTATCTCCCAAAGGTTATGGAATTAAAGGAAAAACAGGCAATATAGGCCAACAGTTGCAATACAGAATATATGATATGACCAGAGATGCACAGGGCCTCTGAGAACACTGAGGAGACAAACCCAGTGAACTTAGAAGTTGCCAGGAAGTTTTCCTAGAGAAATGGATGTAAACCAAGGAATGGAGCAACAGACATGAGTATGTTGTCTCTCCTCAGACACTGAACAGAATGTCACAAAGCCTGGAGAAGAGAGAAGCTGGCAATCCATGTCCTAGAAAGAGCTGCTGGAGGAGGAACAGGAGTAGAGAGAGATGAACATGGGGAGGTGGGCAGGCGTCTGCTCTTGAAATATCTGCGTAGGGCCTGTTGAGGAGTCTGGACATTATCCTAACACAATAGGAAACTCTCAGAGGAGCACATTTTAGAAATATTCTCTAAATATGGGAGAAACTTGGAGTGGCACCAAATGTTGATTTCAAGTTTCTAATGTAATGTCTATATGTTTGTGTCTGTGATGAGAGTAATTTGCTTGTGATAGAATTAAGACACCTCATTAACGTCACATCAATTGGAACATTAAGTGTTCCTATTGATTCTAGTAGCAAAGGAACTGAGTAGCAGGTGGTTGATTATAATGTTGGTGAGAGAAGAAGACAGCCTAGACTAAAATAGTGACATTAGGAACTGAAGACAGCGAACAGAACAAGAGACACTTAGGAGACACCGTGAGCAAGACCAGATTACAGATTGGACGTAGAAGAAGAGGAAAGAGGAAAGAGCTGTCCTTGGATTTCCTACTGCATAGTTAGATGAAGGGAGGTACCATTCACTAGGTCAGGAACATGGAAGTGGAGCAGGTTTGAGAGAAAATGATCCACTTGTTTGGAGGAATGCTGGCTTCCGAAGACATCAGATGGAGGGGACATTGAGGAGAGAAAAGGAGCAGAAGAGATATGGCTGGAAATGCAGAGTGGAGGTCATGGGCACCTGAAGAGCAATCGGAACTGTGGGATGTGAACTCCAAAGAGGAAGTAAGTGAGAGCATGGGGGCTGCAGCAGCACCCTGAGGACCACCAGCCTGTAGGTTAGGAGCAAAGGCAGGGAACTCAGGAAACCCAGGACGGGTGGACAGCACCACCGAACCAGAGGAGGAGAGAGCTCAGAAAGAAGATCCACTCTGGAAGGGAGTGAGTGTCCAGTGCATTTGGAGACAACTCGTCTTGGTGTATTTGGGGTTGATGGTTTTGGGGAAGCCATATGGCTGGGATTTAGGTGGCATAGTGGCTGAAGAGTAAGAGCAAGAAAAAGAAACAGATTTCATTTAAGAAGCTTGGCTGAGAGGAAGGAGACAGAATATATAGTTGTCTCTAAAAGAGGATGTGAGCTTGAGGAAAGTGGGTTTTTTTTTTTGTTTTGTTTTGTTTTTTAAGATTGATTGGAATGTCAAGTTACAAAATTTGCCTTAACTTGGCTTTGACATCCCAAGGGAAATGGAAACGTCAGCAGAGCGACTGTGAAGCCAAAGAAATACATTTCCACGCATTTGTCAGAAATGACAATTTTCTCAGCTAGAAAAAACAAACATGCAAATAATCAGTATTATTTAGCATATGATTTTAATACGAAGTCACCAAACCAAATTGACTAGCTTTCAGCATCTGGCTGGATCACACATTTTCTTTGGGCGGTTGTTTGGAGTATTCCATCTGGATTCAATTTCCAGCACCAAAAATAAATAAAAATGGAAAAGTAAAAAATGAGTAAGACGAGGTCAAGTGTGGACAGACCAAGAATATCTTTATTTGTATATCCATTTTGATGCACAAAAGGAACCTCTAGGGACTAGAAGGCAGAGTGGACTTCATAGTCCCGTTGTTAAAATTTATTTTAAAAAATCTGTAATACCTATAGCCTAAAGCCTATGGAAATCAGTACCCTCTATTGCTAGGTTGTTGAAGATGTAATTGTTTCCTTTCAAAGTGAACTTTGTCCAGCACTCTTTGCTTACAAGTTATTTTAGTCAGCTTTTCATCACTGTGATCAAAATACCCACCAAGAACAACTTAGAAGGGAGAAAGTTTATTTGGGGCTCATGGTTTCGTATGTCTCTGTCCAGGGTTGGCCATCTCCATTGCTCTGGGCCTAAGGTGAGGCAGCACATCAAAGTGAAAGGGCTCAGTGGGGGAAGATGTCAGCTCACAGCAGCCAGGAAGCAGAGGAGAAGGGCCACAGGGAAGATTCACCCTTCCATGGCACATCCCCAGTGACCCACCTCCTCCAACCACACCCCCTGTGCCTACAGTTACCACCCAGTCTGTTCAAACTGAGATGGACTGATAGGTGACAGCCCTCCCAGTCCAATCATTTCACCTCTTGCATTAAATAATAGAAAAGTCTTGGAAGAGTACATGCATATAATAAGTTTTATCTGCCATTATTTTTTCTTTTAGACATGCATTTAAAAAAAACACAACACTTAAGAATAAGAAAAGACTTCTTATGTCTTATTTTCAGTCTGTGGCTGGTGTGTATAAAGATGATGATGTTTCTGTGTGTGTTTGAGGGCTAAGCTTTTGAGGGACATAAAATGGCTTTTCTCCTAACTCCCAGCGTGGACCAGAACATGTGGTAGAGAGCAAGTTGCCAGCAAGTACAAATTGAATTGAGTCAGTCACGTGGTCAGGAAACTATCTTTTTATACATTAACCAAAATCTGAAAGAGGAGATAAGGTTGTTACTGCAGTGTGAGATAAAGATCCTAGCCTTTAAAGAATTTGCCATCGTTCATGATTATGTTTCTATTTATCAGAGTTATTCAGAAGTTAGGCTAAATGATGACACAGGTTAAGCTTAGGTTATTGGATGGGATTGTTCTTTGGGTTATGTATTGCTGTGTAACAAAATATTACAAAACTTAATGGCTTAAAACAACAACCATTGTATTATTTGCTATGGCCTGGGGATTGATCGGGCTCAGCAAGGTGCTTCTTCTGCTCAGCAAGGAGACCCTTCTTTTGGGGTCTCTCATGCATTTGAAAGTGGATGAGCTTGGAGGTAATCTGGAGACTCACCAGGGATGCAGGGAAAGCTGGGCCTCTCTTTGTAGTCTCAGGGCATTTCTATATAGTCTCTTCCTGTGGTGTCTCCAGGCAGCCCAGGGTCCCCAAGAGTGCAAAGTGGAAGCTGCCTGGCCTTTTGAAGGCAGATCCAGAATTGTCTCAGAATCACTTTAACTCACGGTTAAAGCAAATCACAGCACCAGCTTAGATTCATTATTAGAGGGGACTCTGGGGCCATCTTGGAAGCCAGCTACCACCACTGTTCAAGGTGTACAAATAACAGCTGCTGCTTGCTGTCTTCTTCCTAGGCAGAATGCACCTCCACAGCTTTATTTTGACAACAACAGCAGTAACACACTTACTATGCAATGTGGAGTGTGCAAAGGAATTCAGCTGTGCCTTGTGGACATTAATCTCACAAGGCACATACATGGTATCATAAACCTCCTTCAGAAGGTAAAGAAACTAAGACTTGGAGAGGCTGAATGATCTGCCAGTTAAAACTTGCAGAGCTGGGAATTGAACTTGGCTTACAGTCTTGCAAACTAGATGGCATGGGGACTCATGGTTCAGATGCTTCAAACCAGGCTGTCTGTACTCTCTGGGCTTCAGCTCTCTAGCCTTTAAAATAAGAATAAATAGGGTACCTTACAAAGTTGGGAGAACTTAAAAAGAAGTTAAGTAATAGAAAAGTCTTGGAATAGGACATGCATATAAGTTTTATCTGCCATTATTTTTTCTTTTAGACATGCATTTAAAAAACACAATGCTTAAGAATAAGAAAAGAGGGCTGGGATTGTGGCTCGGTGGCAGAGCGCTTGCCTTACACATGTGAGGCACTGGGTTCAATCCTCAACACCACATAAAAATAAATAAAATAAAGATATTGTGTCCATATATAACTAAAAAGTATTTTTAAAAAAAGAACAAGAAAAGACTTCTTACGTCTTATTTTCAGTCTGTGGCTGGTGTGTATGAAGATGATGATGTTTCTGTGTGTGTTAGGGCCTGGGTATAAAAGCCTGCTTTCAGACACCTCCTCCAATTCCACAGAGTTGGGATTTCACCCTTATTTTCTTAGATTACAACAAATTAGTTCACTGAAGTATTTCTTCCTTTCTCTGGATATACAATGAAGTGAACAAACTTTGGAGGAAGTGCTCCAATCTGTTTCTCCTTTACTTCATCCAGGAAGCCATATTCCTGGAAGGGAAACTGGCCACAGCCCCCTTCTGAAAGTCTATGGTGGGTCAGAAGGCTCAAAAATAGGAGGCACATGAGCAGAGTGACCATAGACTTTAGCTTCCAAACCTGGACATTCTTTAAAGTAAAATGGACCAGGATGATAAATATAAACCAGACCTGTGCCAGGCAAGGCGGGGAGTATACAAAACCACAAGGTCTGAAGTTGTAGAACTGAGGCCAGTTCTGTTTTACAAACAAAAGAAGTGCCCCATTGTTCTCAAGAGGAAATGGAAGGGGCGTGGGAACCACATGGATAAGAATATTAGAATGGCCCTCGCTACCGTCCACCATTCAGTTAAATTATTTAATGGTAGTTGAATCCCTTTGAATTAAACTGCTGCATTTCCTGCCCTCACAGGGTGTTTCTACCTCCTCTTCTGCTGAATATGTAGACTGGAGATCCTACCCTAGTGCCAGTTTCTTCCACCAGCAATTTTTTTCTCTCTTCCTTCAGTGTGTCTCTTGCTCTCCAAAGCTCTGGAGTGCATCTGGCATCAGCTTCCACGCCAGCACCCTGGAGCCTTTGTCCCTCCTTCGTAGCTCTCCCAAACCTTCCAGGCATGCACAGCATACATGACTGCTGCCTCTCACTGGACCAGGCCCAGGGGTCCCCTTTGGCCCTCCCCAAAGACTTGTTCTCTGTGTGACAATAATGCACTAGCTGTGGCACAGTTGTCCTGTGCATCAGTGGCTCCTGATGTCTGTTTTATGCATGAAGATAGTGAGACTTGGGAGGGACCACTAACCTGCGGAGGATCACAGGGCTGGTGGGTGGTAAAGCCCTAGATTCTCATGTATCCCCATTACACATGACTTGAAAACATAAGGAGTGGGAGGGTCAAAGTATGTGTGTCTAGGTAGGTCGTTTTTCACACATTTGACTTCAGCTGATTCATTAGGAAAACAGAAAAGAATACGGGAAACAGGGCTTGGAGATTTTGGTGACGAAAGCTGGGATTACAAAGGCAGAAAAAGATACAACATGATGTATTTTCACTTGTCTGTTTAAAAGACATGGTGTTTTGTGGTTGTTTTAGTTTCCTTGGGAAGTTGTAGGTGATGACAGGCATGACATTAGGCAATGAATCAATTGTGAGTTGGGACTTGGACTCAAACAAATATTTAGTAACCTTAATATGGAGAAAAACAGACTGTGAGGCCTGATGTGACTCAAAATAGTTTTTGAAGGTCAGTTTTAAGGGTCTACTTTCTGTTTGTGAGCCCGAGAGAGTTGCAAGGTATTAAAGAAGTCACAAAATTGAAAAAGCATTGTGTATCAAGAGTCGGTGCTAGTGGGTCTGACCTGGGAGAGGAGGCTGTGTGTGGGTGATAACCACAAACATCCCCAGGACTTTTCCTGGGTGGTCACCAGGAGTGATCATGAAGTGCAACTCTGTGTCAAGCTCTGTGAGTGAGACGTTGGAAGAGAGAGTTGGGAGTTCAGAGCAAATGGAATTCGGGCACAGGAGGCTGTTATAATGCTGCATGTATTTTTGTCCTTGGGTTAACTAAGTGTTTCTCAGAGATGAATGTGTCTTCTATGGAATACCAAAATTTTTGTGTTTCCAGAAAAAGCTAATCATCCTATCTTGTTGGGGTTTACATTCTCTATCTTGTTGAGGAACAGGAAAGGTTTACATGTAGGAAAGTGCTTGTTACCACTGCACATTGTGGTTAAGAAGGGCCTGGGCTGGGGTGTGGCTTAGTGGTAGAGCGCTTGCCTAGCATGCGTGAGGCACTGGGTTCGATTCTCAGCACCACATATAAATAAATAAAATATATGTCCATTGACAACTAAAAAATATTAAAAAAAAAATAAGGGCCTTTATGTGCTGTCCATCAGACAGGAAGGGGGCACTTAACACCCTAGTTTGGATATCCTGCTAATTCCATTTCCAGAGGTTTCTAGGAAGACTGGATGAACCACCGAACGTAATTTAAGGCATCACTTTGCAAGAATATATTCCTATGGAAAAAAAAAAGTCAGACAATTTATCCATTGTAGCACAAAATTCTATTTCATGCATGGACAACTGGAAAGATTCATTATAAGAAAATTTGCTATTATAACAAGGTTGATCTTCGTCTGTCTCATGAATGGCTAACGCATCACTTGATAGATCTGGGCCAGATATTTACAGAGATGCTCAGAATACTGTGCCTTTCCCCCATGGCCACTGTCACATCAGTTTCTGGTGGTTCTGAAAAGGCCAGTGAGCTCTTGTGTGTTGAATCCTAACTGTGGATACATAACCGAGTATCTTTGGAAAAGTCCTTTAAGCATCTCATCACCACCCACGTGCCCACAGCTGTCGTAATTTGGTCCTTAGATTCTAAGTAGAAAACTTGAGCCTTAAAAATAAAAACGATAGATTCTATCAGAGTTTGAAAGTAGAGAACCTACCCTTCATGCTGACATTCTTACCAATCATGATAATTTGCACATACTCGCTTCTATTCTTCTAGAATAACTTCATGTAGTTGAAATCAAAATAGAAATATAATATTATCTCTTTGTTTTGTTTCTGTAATAGAAACCCTTGCTGGTAGTCAGCAGTAACCCTCATCATTATAAGACATTTCCCCAGGTATGAGTATTGTAAATAACCCTACCACAAACATCTACGCCTGTAGCGTTTGTTTGGATTTTTGTTTTGTCCTTTGCTATAGAGACCTGATTCCAAGGTGTATTGAGCGTGAATGGTTTTATGGCCTCTACTTTCCAAAAAGGTTGTAATAATTTTTGCCACCTGTGATGTGGAGAGTAATGACTTTGTGCTCAGCGGGGTGGAAATATAGAGATGTGCAATGGTGTGGAGTGAAAGTAAGAAATCAAGTAGGGACAATTTAGTGAGAAATCAAGTAGGGACGATTAGGCTGCTTCTCGGGATAGTCTAACACCACTGGGTGGCGTGTCCAGAGTGGCCACAGGGAGGCCGGGGTCATTGGCCTCCATTTGGACTGATTTCTCCCTTCATAGTTTATTATCAACTCCTGGAGTGAATGTTGCAGAGGACCATGCAGCTGTCACCTATTTTCCCCACCAGAATAACTGAACTTCAGCAAGTGAGAATTTTAGTAAGAACCAGCTGGAAGATACCTGGAGATCTCTACCAGCCCAGCAGAAGCCATAAAAGATGTAGCATTTACAAATGGTCTCTGGTAATAGGATTAATAAGAAAAAAAATCACTGAAGGAAATAAATCAGCTGTTTCATATTTGAGGTGGGGTACAAGGAAAAGTGGCATTCCTTCAAAGAGTAGAACGAGGCATGATGCAGGCTGGGGTCACAGGCCACCAAGCACAACCATGCTGTCAAGTCTGAGGCAAGGAGAGGGACCGCTTGAGAGAAGAGGTGTGGAAGGGACCAGACTGCAGGTCTTTTCTATCATATTTGGGATTCCAGACTTCATCTTATAGTTCACTAGGAAAGATTTTAAGCAAGGTGGTGGAGGAGTTCATATTTCAATTCAAAAGAGATGAACTAGCAAATCAAAGAAAATGCAAATGTCCCTTAAATATAAAAAAGTTCTCACTGCCCCTCCTAATTAAAGGAACACAATTAGAAATAAATGAGATGACACTTTCACTTGTGCTTTTGGCAAAGATAAAGCACATCGACACCCCATTGTCGGCACATGTGAGAATAGGCTGGGGCAACTGCCCTGCTGGGGCAACTGCCCTCCTGCTGTGCAGCTGGCGTGGCAAGAGGGATCCACGCAGGCTGTTTTGAAGAGTGTGGCAAGAGTAGTCAAAACCGTAAATGCACTTACTTTTGATCTTGTGATTTACCAAACTAGCAAAGGATGGTAAGGTAAGGAATATTGTAGAAATAGAAAAAAAAAATATTCTGCACAGCTCAAAAGTTAAGCAAGGGCTTGTCCGGAAGAATTCTAAATTGCCAGGAACTTAGTTGCAGAAATACAGTAAGATGAATGTGCAAGTGTGCTCATTCCAGATTGTTTATAGGAGCAAAATACTGGAAACAAGACGAATGCCGTCAGTGCAAGATGGGTTCTATAAATCACGGTCTTCCTATACAGTGCAGTACCAATGAGCCACAGAAAAGTCCAAGGGAGATTTATGTCTTCAGATGCAGAGAGAACTGGAAGATACAGTTAAGTGGGGGAAAAGCAAGGTGAGGTTCAGAACAGCACACACGTTATGACCCTGCTGATGTGAACGTTAAAGAATGGGTTGGATATGCGCATATTCGTTTCTGAATAGATTATTTTTTCTGCAGAAATAGGAAAGAAACATTCAAGAGTGTTGTAATCTTTGGGGGAGAAAACTGAGTATTTTAGATTAGAATTATTTGAACTATTACCAAATGTATGGGTTACTTTTATGCACAATAATTTTAAAAGGTATACTCTCACTGAATTTTAGCCACATATCATCCCTTAATTGTGGTTAAGCAATTAAATTAATTAAGCACATATACTCTACTAATTATGGTTCATCAAAATATGTTTTTTATTGACATTCACCTTCTAAGCTCTTTACATGTATTGACTCATGTTAGTCACTACAGACCCACAAAAGACAGGGAATATTTTTATTCCCATTTTGATGATGAGGGAACTGAGGCACAGAGAAGTTAGGTAACTTGCTTCAAAGTCACACAGCTTTTAAAGAGGAGAGGCAGGGTTGGAACTCTTAGTCAGCTGGCACCCAAGTTCACTATCTTTTGCTCAATTATTATTTTTTCTATTTTCCACCATTGAAATAGAAAGTTTTTCCCTAAAGTCTTGGTAATGTTCCATACACTATGACTTGTTATCCACTTAAGGCTCCATCAGTGAATAGTTTTATTATTATGAGGCTAACGTTGTTTCTGTCCCTGCTCCAATAGGTGCCTCTTTCTCAGGTACAGGATTTATTTAGGTTTCATCGGGAGACAGTGAGGCCATTTCATAAAGGAGAGAACCGTCCTGCTATAGTTTAGATAAGTGTTCCCCAAAGGTACATGGTTAAAGATTTGGTCCCAACCTGAAGCTCGACTGGGAGGAGGTGGAACACTGAGGAGGCGGAGCCTCATGGGAGGAAGCTAGGTCATTGGTGGCATGCCTTGAAAGGAATATTGGCACTCTTGACCCTTCCTGTCTTGCTTTGCTTCCCAGCCATGAGGTGAGAAGCTTCCTTCACCACATGCTCCCACATACGCGTTGGGCTTCCATAGTCTCTGGAACAATAGGGTCAACCATCTATGGACTAAAACCACCAAAACTGTGAGCCAAAATAATCCTTTCCTCTTTTTAAGTTAATTTATCTCAGGTATTTTGTCACAGTGATGGAAAGCAGACTACACATGCCCCTGATAGCCTCTGCTCCTTGATGAACCTGGGTGCTGCTTTTCTGACAAGAAAATGCAGTTATCCCTTCCAGCCATGCTGGGAGCCCCAGGACCAGCCACTGACTGGGACATATTCAAGGTTCCTTCTGTCATCTGAAGCTGTAGGCTTCCGTCCTGTGCTGCTTGAATACCCCAGTTGCAGAGCACTTTACAGCTCAGGGTCATATGCCAATGAATCTCTCTGGCCTCTGAGTCAGTGTGTCTAGCTTGAAAAACAAAATACCACAAGTCACGCTAGATCCAAGGCTGGAGCGATGAGATAGATAGAGCTAAGAATGTTGCTCTTTGGGGGATTATGTCATAGTGAAAAACAATAGTATTTGATCAGAAGAAACTTCTTAGAAATGAATTATTTGGGGAAAACAAAAGAAGAAGAAGCATCTTTTCTTTTTTTTTCCCCCAACTGGCTGATGCTTCTGATGGCTCACATTGCCACATCATTTGCAGTGGGTTTCTCTGGCAAATTTCTCTCTTTCTTTTTGGGACCAGGGATTGAACTCAGTGGTACTCAACTATTTTGTGTTTAATGTAGAGACAGGGTCTCACTGAGTTGCTTAGCACATCATCGTTGCTGAGGCTGGCTTTGAACTCGCAATCCTCCTGTCTCAGCCTCCCTAAGTTCTGGGATTACAGGCTTGAGCCACCGCGCCCGGCTCTCTGGCAAATTTCTTTGTTCAACAAGCACTTACCCAAGATCTCCTTAAATGTCAGATGCAGAAAATTGGGAGCTAAAGAAGATGAGGTCACCCACACTGTGCACATAGTATGGAACAAATGGAACTGGCAGCCAGTAATGACAAGGCTGTGTGGTGAGTGGTCCTGAGGTGTCTGCAGTGTGCTCTGGAAGCACAGGAGTTGTTCCTGGATTGCTTTAAGTGAGCCCCAGTTGGCAGCTCATGCTCAGGGAAATATTAAAGCCTCGGGTCCTTTAGCCCCTTACCTGTTTATCCACCACATGACCAACACATGCCATCTAATATCGCAGGCACGGGCAGCTATGTGGGGAATGGTATTGTAGGGTTTCTGTCCATTGGGATGGTCCTGCCCCTTGGGGGTTCACATCCAGTTTCACATTTGTTTTATGAGCATTTACTTTGTACTTACCAGGTGCTAAGTGCTAGGTTAGGTGCTTGCATACACAGTTGAAAAAAGATCAGTCCTTACCTTGTGACGAATGTGGCCCACTCAGAGCGGAAGTAGAGATGGCATCCAGACACTCAGAGCCAGAGGAGACAGAGCGAGTTTGTGGACGAACTTTGGAGTGGGTGTTCAAAGAGAAAGGACATTCCAGACATGAGAAGAAATGCTGCAGTGTCTGGGCTTCAAGGAAGGGCATGTCGAAAAGCATGGATAAAAGGAACTTGGGTGGCGTGAGAGCAGGTCAGTGCGGATGCTGCAAGGGTCAGGAGAACACCTTTACCTCCAGTAACAGCAGCTCAGAGTTGGTGGACCAAGTGCCCGGTGCTGTCCTAAGTGTGATCCATACATTGGCTCATCTGATTCTCACTGCAGTACCCTGAGATAATATTCCCACTTTGTATCTGTGGATGCTGAAATGTGGGGTAGTGTGGCCTCTGCCAGTGCCCCACCTCAGAGCCAGGACCTGTCTGGTTCAGGGCATCCCAGAGCCTGCAGACCTCACTGCCACATCTTAGCTACAGCCCTTGCAGGATGGCCAGGACTCTGATGGACAGAATGAGGGGAGAGGATGTTCTGAACACAGCCAGTGGGCGACATGAAGGGCATGAGGTGGGGAATCGGAATTGCGTTCCTGAAGTTTGACTTAGCTGGGAAATGGGTGATAAAGGGTAAGTGCGGGGAGGTGTAAGCCCGAATTGGATCATGGAAGGTTATAAAGACTGCAGAGCTGGGCTTTCATTCCACTGGGGGCTTTTAAGCAAGGAGGTGACATAACCACAGCTGGCCTTTGGGTGACTCACTGGCAGTTACAGATCTAACCAAGGATGGGACCAGCGGGGAGCCTGGCAGGCTCCTATTAAGAAAGAAGAAGAGATAGGAGAGCCACGGAGGAGGTAGAAATAGCAGGACCCAGGAGATATAATGTAGGAGTGAAGGAACGGAGAAATCAAAGATAGCTCAGAGGTTCTGACCTGGTGACTCATGATTGGTAGTGCTGTTTTAACAGAACTGGCTAAGAGTCAAATTTAGGAAATTAGAAAAGGGCATTCTGTTCTTGACACAGAGCCCTGCTCTAGTGTGGATAACATCCCCCAAAGGCCCACGTGTTGGGGCCTTGGTCCCAAGCCTGTGGTGCTCTGGGGAGGTTGTGGAACCTTTAGGAGGTGGGGCCTAGTGGGAGGAAGTTTGGTCATTGGGGACCCCTCTTCTTTCCCTCTCTTTACATCCCCATCACCATGAGGTGACTGGCCCTCCTCTGCCACATGCACACCAATGTTGTACTGTGCCACCACAGACCAAAAATGGAGGGCCAAATGACCATGGACTGGAGCCCCTGAAACCAATTATTGGAGCCAAAATCAACCTTGCCTCCTTGGGAGTTGATTACCTCAGGCATTGTGTCACAGTGACAGAAAGCTGACTAACATAAGCCCTTGTGGCCTGAGAAGATCCAGGAGACGCCAACCACGCAATGAAAGAGAGGCTGTCTGCTAGGAGAACAGGACCCCAGGTGTCAAAAAGAGGGAGCATTCTCACCCCAGTGGCAGTTGTACTAGCCCCCTCAGGCCGGTTTCTTCCAGGCTGTGGAGGGAGTGTGTTCCAGGCCTTGCCCCTGGCTTTGGATGGTTTGCTGACAGTCTGTCATCTCTTGCTCATAGAAGCATCTCCCTACTGCTGCCTTCATCGTCACCTGGCATTCCCCCTGTGTGTCTTTTTGCTGCAAATGTCCACTTTTTATGGGGAGACTGGTCCATTCCATCAGGGACTCCTGCTGTTCCCATCTAATCTAACAACATCTTCAGCAAGCCCATCTCTAAATGAGTCACATTCTGAGACACTTGGGATTAGGACATTGTGTTAGTCAGCTCTTCGTTGCTGGGATCAAGTACCTGAGGAAAACAACTCAGAGGAGGAAAGATTACTGGGACTCAC
>JAQQSJ010001327.1:0-14123 GCA_028644305.1 Xerus rutilus | reverse complement strand
AAGAAGAATGAGTGAATAGTGATGGAAATGGAAGGCTCATTGTTTTCTTCTTTCTGCTGTTGCCTAGCTTTAAGAAATTCTGTAATAAAAAGTGAAGCAGAAAACAGCCCAGGTCAGCAGTGAGCCCTGTTTCAGTGGGTTTTATCCTTGTTTGAGTAGGAGGTATGGCTTTTCTCCCTGGTTTCTTAGAGCTTGGGTTTGAAATCTGGAATTTTCTGAGTAGTAGGAGTGAGTTTGTTATACCTGAGCCCCTTGGATCACACCTGAGTTTGTGCTAAGAGATGAAATGACTCAGGATGTAATGAGAGGGTTGGGCCCTTGAGCCAGCTGACTTCTGGGAGGGGAGGGCAGGGCAGGGAGGGGTCCTGGGGATTGAGTTCAATCATGTGGACAATGATTTAGTCAATGCTACCTACATAATGGAATTCCAGAAGACATCTGTTAATGGAGGCTCAGTGGGCTTCCAGGTTGAGCACCTGGCTGGGCTGGGAAGATGAGGGGCCTTGATTCCATAGGACATGGCAGGGAAGCTTTGTATTTGAGACGCTCCCAGACTTTGCCCTGTATTTTTGTCTGGTTCTGATTCTGTCCTTTATAAATAAAATTTTAATAAATATAATGCTTTCCTGCTTCTGTTGTTACTTGACCCTAATCTTGTACTGCCTAGGTGACCCAGCTGAATTTCTGCCCCTCTTTAATCTTGTTTGTCTTTGAGGATAGGATGCTCTGTGTTATGGGCCAGGCTATATGGGCAGTGACCAAACAGACTCCATTTTACTCTGAGACTTCATGTCATATAAAAAAATGCTTCTCCCATGGGAACACCTCACCTCTGTACCCAACAACATTTGCTTAGCATAGTATGTATGGCAACACAAAATGGCAATTCTTATACAATGTAAAATTGTTCTCTTTTCGGTTCCCATTTTTCTTGTACGATGTACCCTGTCAAAGAATGTTTGTCTAGACGTTAGTAACCATTCCTTCACTTGTACTCAACTAGGGTCATTTTGACCCACTTCCCCTTCTGCGTAAGATTTTAGATCTCATGATATTTGTTTATGGTTTTGAATCATAGCAACAGCCACTTATGATTAATATGGTTTTGGAATATAAACGTGTGCTCTAACCCTTGGATGGGGTCAAAGAGTGTAGACTTGCAGCCTGTCCCTTGGCCCATGAGCTGGTGAATAAAGATGGTTCCGTCTCCTGCTTTAAGATCGATTGGTGATTTATTGCAATTTTGCCATAACACCTGCAGGCTAGAAGTTCCTCTTCAGGTAGGCTTGGCAAAACTAGGTGGATTTAAGACAGCTGCTCAAATAATCTCAGACAACCTCTAACTTCATTATAATCCCATTTGCAGGCTAAATGACACCCTCCTCCAACACCATGACAGTTGACAACTGCCAACTGTCATGAGGATGACGGAAAAGAACTATGAAAGGAAGGAAAAGAGGTGGTGCTGGAATTCCCGGATAGTCCCAGCCATCCCCAGAAGCTCTGTGAATTTTCTTCCCATTTATTGGCTATTCTTCTCATGCCCGTAACCCTCTACCTGAAGCCTCCTGACCCCCACTTCCCTTGGCCAGGAATAAACCCCTCGGGGCTCAATATGCATCCATCTTATTATTAGTTTCACATTCTCAGAGGGACAAAGGACCCAGTTTAGGATCTAATATTGGTGACACTCCTCTCTAGCAAATGACTGAATCTGAGGGAGGTCACAGTAACCTCCTGGCCTAGGACACCCCCCGAGCGAGACTGATGTCTGAAGTGAGGACAATCTTGTTGGGCTTTATCCTTCTATGGCATCTGATCTACTCTGGGTGGCTCTGGTCCCTATTGTATTGTAGTATACCTGTTGGTGTCAGAACAGAGATGGTGGGACCAGCAAGCTCCAAATAAGACCCTTTTGACCAACCTGACAGAACAAAGCCTGCCAGGGTATATGTGTGTGTGTGTGTGTGTGTGTGTGTTTAGTACTGGGGACTGGACTTGTGATGGTTTAGATGTGGTGTCCCCCAGAAGCTCACATGGGAGATGATGCAAGAAGGTTTGGAGGAGAAATGATTGAACCGTACCATTAACCTACCCAGTGAATTAATCCCTGATGGGATTAACTGAGTGGTAACTGGAGGCAGGTAGGGTGTGGCTGGAGGAAGTGGTTCATAGGAGGGATGTCTGTGGGGTGTATATTTTGTATCTTGAGAGAAGAGTCTTTTCTCTCTACTTCCTGATCATGTGAGCTGCTTTCTTTTGCCATGATGTTCTGCCTCACCTGACCTACCAAACATCATAACAGCCTGGTCTACCTTAAATGTGCTCAGAATACTTAAATTAACTTACAGTTGAGCAAAATCATCTAACACAAAACTTGTTTTAAAGTGTTGAATATCTCCAGGGGGCTGTGGATATAGCCCAGTTGGTAGAGTGCTTGCCTCACATGTACAAGCCCTGGGTTCAATCCCCAGCACCACCAAAAAAAAAAGGAAGAATGGAGCCAGCCTTCTATGGACTAAGACTCCTGAAATCGTGAACTTTCTTTCTTCCTGTACAGTTGTTCTGGTCAGGTATTTGAGTGGCAGCAGAAATAGCTGACTAAAACAGGACCTAAGTGTGCTTTACCACTGAGCTACATCCCCTGTCTTTTTTTTTTTTTTTAATGTTTTATGTTGAGATAGCTTCTTGCTAATTTGCTGAGGCTGGTCTGGGACTTGGGATCTGCCTGTCTCAGCCTCCTGAGTCACTATGCATGCTGTTCTTTAATGTCTCCTGTTTCAGCAGGGTGCAGTGGCGCAAGCCTATAGTCCCAGCACTTTGGGAGGCTAAGACAGGAGAATCATGAGTTCAAAGCCAGCCTCAGCAACAGTGAGGCACTAAGCAACTCAGTGAGACTGTCTCTAAATAAAACACAAAATAGGGCTGGGGATGTGGCTCAGTGGACGAGTACCCCTGAGTTCAATCCCTGGTACATCCCCCACCAAATGTCCCCTGCTTTCTCATCCCTATCTCCTCTTGCAGCTTTTTCTTCTCACTGTAACCACAAAAGTACTCAGAATGTCTGACAGAATGGCCCTCCCATTCAGAGATACCACCTCAAGTGGCATGGGATACTTTTGTTCTAATAAAAAAGTTCAAAGTATTAGGGCTGAAGTGGTGGCTCAGTGGTAGAGCACTTGCCTCGCATGTGTGAGGCACTGGGTTTGATTCTCAGCACCACATATAACTAAATAAAATAAAGGTCCATTGACAACTAAAAAAAAAAAAGTTCAAGGTAGTGATTCTTCAGTAAAACACAGCCAAGCTGGGAGTGCATGTGCGTGGGCAGGGGGCTATTTCAAAGTTCCCCATGGTTTCTTGGAGTGACCCACTGCCCAGAGTTGAACTGACTCTCTCATGGGTTTTACATGTTTTCTTACCAGTTCCCAAGTCTCCCTCCCTTCCTTCCCTCCCTCCCTCCCTCTCTTTCTCTCTCTTTCTTTCTTTCTTTTTTTGGTATGGGGAATTGAACCCAAGAATTCTTAACCACCGAGCCACATCCCTATCCCCAGTCTTTGTTGTTGTTGTTTTGAGACAGTTTCTTGGTAAGTTGCTTAGAGCCTCGCTAAGTTGCTGAGGCTGGCTTTGAACTAGCTATCTTTCTGCCTCAGCCTCCTGAGCTCCTGGGATTACAGGTGTGCACCACCCCACCCAGCCCCAGTTGGTCTTGAAATGTGTGTAACATTATGAATAATGGATGAATCCCCAATTCTTATTGACCTCAGAGTGCTAGGCTACTTGCATTGTATATTGTTTCCAATCCCAACACATTGACCTTGTGGAGCCTGAAAACAGCAGGTCGAAGAGTGAAGGGGAAGGGAAGCAAGGCACTGAGAAAGGCGTGTGGAACGGGAGAATGTGGCACAAACGCATGAAAGAATAAAAGGAGGATCCCTTGGCTGATGCGGAAGGAGGGCTCAGTCACGGACCTGACTGACTCCATCTTGTCCCTCTCTGATTCCATTGCCTCTTCAGGGTTTTTCTCTGAGCCACTTCCATTTGCAGTTACCTTGGGTTCCAGGAATAGGCCTGATTGATAAGCATCTTCATGACAAAGGACTGAAACTACCTCCAAGTAACATCCTGGAAACACAGTTCAACCCACGATGAGATATCTCCCTGAGCCGGAGCAATTATATCATATCAGAGCCGAGGTTGCCCCCTAAGCAGGAGTAATCATCTCATGATCAGAACAGAACCATCCCTCAAGCCATGGTGACCTTTCCAGAGCCACACAGAACCAGTCCTGAGATAATGATCAACCAGAACTCAGCCTGACCAGGATGACCTACTCAGCCAGCTGGGCAAGCCTCCCAGCCATGCAGGTCCCCAGGCCCTGCCTTCATTGCCCTCTTCTGTAAAACCACCAAGTTTCTCTCAGCGCCTTGAAGACAGATCTTGGGTCACTGTGCCCCCTGTATTAGTTCTTCCCAGCTTGGGCGTGTTGAAAACGCCTTGTCTGGGCTGAGCTGGGGATGTAGCTCAGTGGTAGAGCACTTGCCTTGTATGTTACAAGGCCCTGGGTCCCATCTCCAGCACTGCAAGGGGCGGGGGAGAGGGAGAAAGGAAGGGAGGGGGAGGGAGGGAGGAGGGAAGGAAGGAAAAAGCCCTCCCTTTCTTGCCCTTCACTCATGCTCATTTCTTTGATTAGCATATTGGGACAAGTGGCCAAGTTTGCCTCTTGGTACCACAAGGACTCCAGTAACAGTGCTTAATTCCAGGGATTTCCCTTCTCTGTGATGGTGTTTCACATGGCTGTTTGTAGAACTGATTTTCTTTGAAAATGGCATCCTGAGAACTCGCCCTCTAGTCCCTTCTCCAGGTGGATTCCCCTTTCTGTGCCTCTCCATTCATGGGCTGTGGCCTGTAGGCGGTTCCAGCTTGGAGGATACATGTTGGGTAGGTCCTCCTGCCTGGAGCAGCAGGGTGATTTCTGATCCTTGTGAGCTTAAAGTTTTCCCTTAGTTCAGATCCTTTTCCTATTTTTTTTTTAGTAGTTATAGATGGACAGAATGCCTTTATTTTATCTGCTTATTTTTATGTGGTGCTAAAGATCGAACCCAGTGCCTCACACATGCTAAGCAAACGCTCTGCCACTGAGCTACAGCTACAGCCCTTAGTTCAGATAACTAAAATCATCTTGATGTGTGTAAGCTGAACGACCAGATGGAAGTAAAACAGGACCAGAACAGGCTTTTATTCTGGGAAATACACTCCCGGACCAGTTTCCCCACCCAGTCACCAGGCTTGAACAGGTCGGAGAAATGGCTCTGTTCCTCGCACTACACAGGACTTTAAAAGCCTTCCCCCATCCGGAAAAGGCAGGCTTGAGGCCAGGAAGAGGTATTGATCTAGAGTCCAGCGTCCTCAGGGATTAGTTAGGTGCGGCTGGTGAGGTCAGAGTCCTTCTGAGATGAGCCGAGAGCCATGGTAATTCTCATATTGGAGGTTCGCTATTTTTTTCCGTACAGACTACTGGGGGCTGCCATGTTGGCGTGTTGGGCCCACGCGTGCTGCCTTCGGCTCACTCGACGGTGGGCGGGCTGGCCCCGGGCGGTGACGGTGAAGGTGGGGGGGGAAGGGGAGAGAGAGACGAACATTTGGGAAGTGTTTCCCGAGCGAACGTTCTGGCAGGGTGCCCATGCTGCGGTGCCACAGGTGGGAGTCAGGGGGCTGAGGGACCACAGGCGGCGGCGAGGGGCAGGTTTGGCTTGGTGGCTGTGGGTGGCCGATGGGAGACTGTTTTCTGCGTCTGCCTCTGACCTAACATTCCGGCCCTTTGATGATATAGGGCAGTAGATTCGGTCTGGCTGCTTCATGCGGGATTGGGGGCGTCGACAGGGGGAGGTGGGTCGGGTTGGTCAGGCAGGGAGGCAGACGCAGGGGTGGAGATGCTGGTTGTCAGTCATGCCGCTTGAATGTAGAGGCGCCACCTGGGAGTAGGAACAGAGGCTTGGGAGAGATTATTGATTAGTAGGGGAGGGTTGTCGAGAAACTTTAAGCTTGGTGGGCCTCAGCATGGTGGAAGTCCAAGGCTGGGCATTGGGGGTAGGTGCCTTTTTGAGGCGGGAGACTTGGTACCATGGGGTGTGGCCTAGAAGCTCGGCTGCTGTTGGCATGGTAAGTATGACTGTATGGGGTCCCATCCAGCGGGGCTCCAACGATTGAGGATGCAGCTCTTGAAGTAAGACTGTGTCACCTGGTTGAAGAGGATCTGAGTCGGTCTGCAGATGTGCTGGGTCTGAGGCTGTAGATGGTGCAGGAAGGCAGCGGTCTGCGTGTTCCCTTAAAAGCTTGTGTAAGAGGGTAGGACACAAGGGGAAGGGGGTTGGTTGGGAAATTTTGGTTGATTAGGAAAGGGCGTCCATAGAGCAACTCAAAAGGGCTAAGGCCAGAGGGGGGTCTAGGGGCTGCCCTAATTCGAGTGAGGGTCAATGGCAGGAGATTGGGCCAGGAAAACCTGAGCTCAATAGCAAGTTTAGTGGGGTGATCCTTGAGGATGCCATGGACTCTCTAGACCTTACCCGAGGACTGGGGTCGGTAGGGGATATGGAGTTTCCAAGTGATGTTGAGGTCCCTGGAGACTAGTTGAACAACCTGAGAAGTGAAGGCCGGACTGTTGTCTGACTGGATGGAGATGGGAAGTCCGAATCTGGGAATGATCTGCTCAACAAGGATGGAGGCGACAGCGTCAGCAGTTTCCCTGGAGGTAGGGAAGGCTTCTATCCAACCTGAAAAAGTATCAACCATAGTGAGTAGGTAGCGAAGCTTCTTGTGTCTGGGCATATGAGTGAAGTCAATCTGCCAGTCTTCACCCGGTTGGTGACCTCTCATCTGATGCATGGGGAGTTTGGGTTTGAAGGGGGAGAGGATAGTGGGAGGAGTGTGGCAGGTTTGAGGGAGGAAGAATGGCAGAGGGTGATGTTGGGGTTCTCTATAAAGAGAAGGTGAAATTTTTGAATTTTTGAAGGGCTTAGAAGTGGGAGAGCTTTGTGATTTAAGAGGTCCTGTAACCTATGGGTAGAAAATATAGTTACTGGTTGGAGCAAGGTAAGCTTGAGGGCTTCCTTAGTAAGCTCTGCTGCTGCTGCCAGTGCCCAGAGGTGTGGCATCCATCCACGGGCTGTAGCATCCAGCTGCTTAGAGAGGTATGCCACTGGCTTGTAGGAAGGTCCAATCGGTTGGATGAGGAGGCCAGAGGCAATACCCTGCCTTTCATCCGTAAAAAGGTGGAAAGGATGATTAGGGTTAGGGAGAGAGAGAGTGGGAGAGCATAGGAGGGCATCCCTGAGCTTATAAAAGGCATTGGCTACTGAGGTAGGAGAAGTGAGAGGCCCATGAGGGGTCTCCTTAGCTCCCTGGTATAAGGGCTTAGCCAAAAGTGCAAAGTTGGGGACCCAATGCCTCAAAAAGCCGGCCAGACCCAGGAAGGAATGGATGTAATCCGCTGTTTCAGGTGGCTGTAGGTCCTGGAGAGCTTGAATTCTGTCAGTCGTCAGACCTTTAGAGGTTGGAGTGAGAAGTATACCTAAGTAGGTGACTGAGGTAGCAGTGAGTTGGGCCTTAGTTGGAGAGACTCAATAGCCCTGCGACCCCAGGAAATTGAGAAGCTGAGCAGTGTGTGCCTGGGAAGTCTCAGGGGATGGGCTGCATAGGAGAAGGTCATCCACATACTGAAGAAGGGTGCTATCCCCCAAGTCACAAGCAGTTAAATCTTGTGCTAAAGCTTGCCCAAAGAGGTGGGGGCTGTCTCTGAAACCTTGAGGTAGAACTGTCCATGTCAGCTGTTGGGACCTTAAAGAGGTAGGGTCCTCCCATGTGAAGGCAAAGAGGTAATAAGAGTCAGGGTGTAGGGGCACTGTAAAGAAGGGGTCATTAAGATCTAGGACAGTAAAGTGGGTGGTTGAAGGGGGGATATGAGAGAGGAGAGTGTAGGAGTTGGGAACCACTGGGTGGATGGGAATAACGGCATCATTAATTAGGCGGAGGTCCTGAACCAAGTGATAGGCTCCTGAGGACTTGCGTACTGGCAATATGGGAGTGTTGCATGGAGAGTCAGTAGGCATGAGGAGTCCCTGGGCAAGTAGTCTGTCTATGATGGGTTTAAGTCCCTCCCTATGGGTTTTGGAGATGGGAAATTGGGGATGCGAAGGATATTTAGTGTGTGGCTTTAACTGAATAAGGGCTTGCTTGTGGTGGGAGGCTATGACTGGCTTGGAGGTGTCCCAGACTTGGGGATCAACTAGGTCTGAGGGTAATTGTGTAGTGGGTGCTGTCAGGTCATTAGAAAGAGTACAGATTAGAGGTAAAAGAAACTGGGTAGTAGCATTTTTGGGATGCAGTTGGAGAGTGGCCCCTAATAATTGGAGAACGTCTCTGCCTAGGAGAGGAATTGGACAGGATGGGATAACTAGAAAGGAGTGTGTAAAAGGGTGTCCCTCAAAGACACAGACCAGCTTAGCAATTTGGTTTGGGGAGGAGGGTTGGCCATCAATCCCCATAACTGAGACCTGGGAAGGAAACAAAGGCCCAGAGTGGGCAGGCAAAATAGAATAGGTAGCCCCCATGTCCACAAGAAAAGTTATGAACTTACCCGCTACCTGGAGCGTTACCCTGGGCTTGGCGAGGGTGATGGGGGTCTACGAGTCTGGGCTGCCTCAGTCTTCTGCGAACCCCAAGAATTCAGAAGAGAGAGCTGCCTGGTTGGTCACACCCCCATGTAGTGGTGTCGAGGAAGGGCCAGCCATGGGGCAGTCACTTTTCCAATGTCCTGTCTGCTCACAGGTGGGGCATGGCCCAGGAGGGGGCCGTGGGTTTGGGCACCAGCGGGCCCAGTGACCCTTGCGTCTGCATTTGAAGCAAGCTCCTGGAGGAGGGGATCGTAGGTTCCCCTTTAAAGCTTTTGTTGGAGCTATAGGCCTCAGGGCTGCTGCCAAGGTTTGAGTTTGGAGTGTCACCTTTTTCTGTAGTTGGGCCTGTCTGGCTAATTCAGCTGACTCCTCTCGGGCATTATAGACTTTAAATGCCATTTTTACCAGGTCCCGGATAGGAGTTTGTGGGCCCTCCTCAGCTTGTTTGAGCTTTTTTCTAATGTTGTGGGCTGATTGGGTGATGAATTAGGATCCAGCTTAGTAATATTTGGTAAGAGCCTCTGTAAGTCGGTTGAGAAATAGAGGTGGATTCTCATCAGGATTCTGGGTGATTTCTCTGAGCTTATCAAAATTAACCACTTTATTAGACACTGCCTCCATGTCTGCTATTAGATATTGGATCATGTGGGTGCAGTGACGGCGCCCCTGCTGGCCATCCTGATAATTCCAGTTGGGTTCAGTTAGGGGAACAGCAGCTTCACCTGTAGGAAGAGTTATGTCTGTTAAACGAACTTGATCAGCATGGTTTCGAGCAGCCTGCTGGATGCGAGAACGTTCATCAGGGGTAAGAGTGGCAGAGAAAATAACATAGACATCATGCCAGGTAAGATTGTAAGTCTGAGAGAGAGAGAGCGGAATCCCTTAATGTAAATAGAACAGTCAGCAGAGAAAGACCCAAGGCGTTCTTGAATCTGGGAGAGGTCCTGAAGTGAAAATGGAGCATGAACTTGAATAATTCCCTCAGTGCCTGCTACCTCCCTGAGGGGACAGAGAAGCTTAGGGTCAGCTGACAAGGGAGCCTGGTGAGAATGGGTGTGAGCGCTAACAGGGGAAGAGGGGAGTGGGTGAGAGAAGGGATCCATTGGAGGGGCAGGAGCTGTGGCTACAGGAGGAGGGGGATGCCGGACAGGTGGGGCTGAGAACAGCTCAGGTGGATCAGTGAAAGAGGAAGAAGATAGGTAAAAACACTGGGAAGCGGGTGTGGGATTTTCTCTAGCAAGGATAACTTGAAGGACAGAACAGGAAGAATAAAGGTTGGGGCGAGAGCGTACTTCCCAAAAAGCCTGAACATAAGGAGCCTCTGTCCATCACCTTGTCCGGTGACAAAAATTAGTCAAATCAGTGAGGATTTGAAAATCAAAGGTTCCCTCTGGAGGCCATTTTGATCCATTGTCTAAGCCATACTGAGGCCAGACTTCAGTAGAAAGGACGACCAGATGCTCATGGCGTAGGTCTTCAGCAAATCCAAGCTCCTCAAAATTGTAATACAGACAGCGCAAAGGAGTTTGGGGGTCTGGAGAAGAGCTGGCGTTTCCCATGGCTTCCCAGCGTTCACGGAAGTGGGCGAGAACGGGAAAAGGCATCCCAAAACCCATTCAAGTCCACTGGAGATGGGGGCCAAGCGAGGGGCTCAAGTGTCCTTATAAACTCCTCAAGGGGGCCCAGAACGGAATTCGGATGGCTCACCAGGACTGGGGACGTCTCCCCAATTCCCGTGGCCTCAGGCAGGAGTCTGTGCACACGTGTGACTTCCAGACAGACGCCTGGTGTGAGTAGGATGAAGCTAGGGAGCCAAGGGAGACGAGTTGAGGGAAGCGTACCTCACTTTTGTCGGTCCGGAGGGCGGAGAGTTTTACCTCTACCCCCCACCCCCGTGCAGGGGGGAGGTTTTAAAACTCTCCTGGGTTTCAGCGCACCAATCTGTAAGCCGGACGGCCAGATGGAAATAAAACAGGACCAAAACAGGCTTTTATTCTGGGAAATACACTCCCGGACCAGTTTCCCCATCCAGTCACCAGGCTTGAACAGGTCAGAGAAATGGCTCCGTACCTCGTGCTACACAGGACTTTAAAGGCCTTCCTCCATCTGGAAAAGGCAGGCTTGAGGCCAGGAAGAGGTGTTGATCTAGAGTCCAGTGTCCTCTGGGATTAGTTAGGTGGGGCTGGTGAGGTCAGAATCCTTCTGAGATGAGCCGAGAGCCATAGTGATGGCCTACCTCCTATCGGAGGTTCCTGATTTTTTCCATACAGACTACTGGGGGCTGCCATGTTGGCGTGTTCCGTGCATGTGAGGGTGGGCGGGCTGGCCCCAGCGGTGACGGTGAAGGCGGGGGAAGGGGGAAGGGGAGAGAGACGAACATTCGGGAAGTGTTTCCCAAGCCAATGTTCTTGCAGGGTGTGCCGCGGGCCGGAGTCAGGGGGGCTGAGAGACAATAGGTGGAGGCGAGGGGCGGGTTTGGCTTGGAGGTGGCAAGCGGCCCCCGGGAGACTGTTTTCTGCGTCTGCCTCTGACCTAACAATGTGCTTCTGCTATTTCCATATGTTTACTAAAACCAAACACACAAAGCACAGCAGTGGCTGGGTATGGTGGCACATCCCTGTAATCTCAGTGACTTAAGAGGCTGAGGTGGGAGGATCACAAATTCAAGACCAGCCTGGGTAATTTAGCAAGACTCTTTTTAAATAAAATTTAAACTTGGGTTTAATCTCTAGTACCAGGGGGAAAAAAAAAAGCACAGCATTGTTAGATGCCACCCTGAGCTGCTTAAGGCTGACTGCCTCAACTGGTGGTGGCGAGAGTGTAAGAATTTCAGTAGAGCACAAGAACTTTGGAGCCTGATGAACTTGGGTTTGAGACCTGGGTCTTGTAACCAGCTGCCGATCTCTGGGAATGTCTGAACCTCTCTAGGCTGTTTTTGTAGCAGAGGATGGAGCTAATGACTGAGTTGTGGAGCAGGATGAATATATGTGATACTGGCCTGGTGTAGATCGGGAACGGGTTCTTGTTCCTGGGTGTTGAAGAATAAAACATCTGTGGTGTGGAAACCAAAACAAGAATAGAGAGCAAGTTTTATTAAGAAAAGGATATCCTAGCACGTTGGGAGGCTGAGACAGGAGAATCACGAGTTTAAAGCCAGCCTCAGTAATGGCGAGGCACCAGGCCACTCAGCGAGACCCTGTCTCTATATAAAACACAAAATAGGGCTGGGAGCCAGGTGTGGTGGCTCAAGCCTGTAATCCCAGCACTTAGGGAGTCTGACAGAAGAATCGCGAGTTCAAAGCCAGCCTCGGCAATGGCGAGGCGCTAAGCAACTCAGTGAGACCCTGTCTCTACATAAAACACAAAATAGGGCTGAGGATGTGGCTCGAGTACTCTTGATAGCAAAAAAGAAAAGAAAAGGGTAGAGACAGACTTCTTCAAAGAGAAGGGACCCCAGAGCTGGGTGTCCATGGGAAGGGATGTGACTTGCTTTCTTAAAGAAAGAAGAACCCCCCTCTTTAATCATTGTCTTCTCCTTCTTCCCTGCATACGTGACTGGGAGAAGGAGCACAAAGGTTAACTGTTAGCAACCTTAGCAACCCATTGTTCTCTGATGGCCAGTGGTCTCTCTTGATCCTCATCATTCATTACCTACACTGACTGCCTGACCTTTGCCTGGAGTCAGTTTGCTGGGGAATGTGACATAACCTGTCCACTTAGGCCAGGCAGGGCTGCAGGCAAATTGCTTTTTGGCAAGGTAAGCCTGTGGGGGTCAGCACAGTGGGCCCATTTTACAGAATTATTCTCTTAACCTTGTATTCCCACAATTCATATCTACTTGTCTCCTAACACAGGCAACTCATAAGGGACCATTAAAAAATGGTTGTGTCTAGCTGGGCACGGTGGCTCACGCCTGTAATCTCAGCACTTAGGGGGACTGAGACAGGAGACTCAGTAGTTCAAGCCAGCCTCAGCAATGGCAAGGCGCTAAGCAACTCAGTGAGACCCTGTCTCTACATAAAGCACAAAATAGGGCTGGGGATGTGGCTCAGTGGTGAGTGCCCCTGAGTTCAATCCCAGGTACCAAAACAAAAACAAAGAAAACAAAAAAAGAAATGCTTGTGTCTAGCTGGGTGCAGTGGTGCACTCCTATAATCCTAGCACCTCCAGAGGCTGAGGCAGGAGGATTGCAAGTTCAAAGCCAGCCTCCTGGGTTCAATCCCTGGTACCGTAAAAAAAGAAAAAAAAGTATAATAAAGGGTGTTTCTTTGTTTTTGGTCCCCCTTTCTCTCCTGAACCAATTCTTTCTGAATTCATGGGCCAAGGGACTTTCTTACCTGCCCATCATCCCCAGAAGTACAGATTCATTCATTTATTGAGCAACTGATGCCAGGCAGGCCCCAGTGCCTCACCTCCATAACAAAATAAGAACTGGCAGCTCATTTGTGACAACCAGGAGAGATATCATGTAGTAATGGCGGGCAGACGGTAGAAAGGAGAACAATTTAGTTGAGTAAACACACAGACAAGTCTTTCGCTAAAAAAATGAGATACAAAGCAGAGTGCGGTGGCTCACGCTTGTAATCCCAGCACTTAGGGAGGCTGAGACAGGAGAATTTCAAGTTCAAAGCCAGCCTCAGCCAGGGCGAGGTGCTAAGCAACTCAGTGAGACCCTGTCTCTGCATAAAACACAAAATAGGGCTGGGGATGTGGCTCAGTGGTCGAGTGCCCCTGAGTTCAATCCCCAGTACCAAAAAAAAAAAAAAAAAAATGAGACACAGGTCTGGGGCTGGGGCTCTGTGGTAGAGCACTTGCTTCACATGTATGAGGGCACTGGGTTTAATCCTTAGCACCTCATAAAAAAATAAAATAAAATAAAGGTATTATGTCCATCTACAATTAAAAATATTTTTTTAAAAAAGATAGCACTGGCTGATCTCCTAGTACAGAGTTACTGAAAGGGATGTTTGCAGGGTGGGTGGTGGGGCGGCAGGCGGAGGGGGGCTAGGTTTAGGAATGTTCATTGTTTTTAGGTCCATTTCAAAGGTGTGATTCCCTTTTCCTATGAAGACAGTTCAACTCTGAGGAAGGCATGCTCAGCAGGCCTTCTGGAGAGAAGGTTAGCTTCTCATATCCTGATGCATTCTTTTTTTTTTTTTTGCACCAGGGATTGAACTCAGGGGCACTCAATCACTGAGCCACATCCCCAGCCCTATTTTGTGTTTTATGTAGAGACAGGGTCTCAATGAGTTGCTTAGCACCTTGCCCTGGCTGAGGTTGGCTTTGAACTCGGGATGCTCCTGTCTCAGCCTCCCAAAGTGCTGGGATTACAGGCGTGCACCACTGCGCCTGGCTTTCCTGTTGCATTCTTGATAAGGATGAGTTGTCGCAGCAGTAAAGAGAACACAAACCACAGTGAGTAAAATGTCAAGGGCCCAGTGAAGCCGGGCG
>JAQQSJ010001326.1:0-14127 GCA_028644305.1 Xerus rutilus | reverse complement strand
GAGGGTAGGAGGAGTGGGAGAGAAACGAGGGGGGGATTGAGAAAGATGAGAAATAACAGAGAAATAAAGCAAAGAGATTAAACAGTAGAGATATTAAG
Organism: Xerus rutilus; assembly: GCA_028644305.1. Taxonomy (NCBI): domain Eukaryota; kingdom Metazoa; phylum Chordata; class Mammalia; order Rodentia; family Sciuridae; genus Xerus; species Xerus rutilus. Next base: position 14,029 of record JAQQSJ010001326.1, on the reverse strand, counting down.
AGAGAAAGATAAAGGATAAAATGCTAAGTGAGAGTGGAAGAGCATAGAAGATAAACAAATGGGAGGGAGTAGAGAGAGAGGAGAAAGAAAAAGAAAAAAAACCCAAAACAGACAAACAAACAAGCAAAACAAACAAACACTCAATATATAACAACAGTCTCAAAGTGAATAGACAGGTATGTTTCCTTTCACCTCCAGTAGGTGGCGTTGTTCGTTGCTTGCTGGACTTACTCGGCTCGTGTTTTGCGTGAGAGTCCCGGCCGGGTCAATTTTCTAGTTCTCTGATGAAGCTGTCCGTATAAGTTTGTACAGAGCTGTTTTCCGTTGACCCGCCTCTATTATACTCCCAGCGGCTCGCGGTAGCTGTCTCTAAACTCCTGTTGATTGTGTCTCCGTGGAAGTCCGCTGCTTTGTCTGCCCTGGGCTCCGGAGCAGAACTGGCGCGGTCCCGATCTTCCTTTGCAGCGCCGCACTCTCTGGCGCAGACCCCAGTGTCTAACGGCTGGGGTCGTGTGACCACGCGAACTTGCCCAGAATCTGCGTGTTTGATTGGACCTTGGATCCAATTTTCACGAGTAGACGCAGTTCCTACCCGTGGCGCGTTCTGCGGGGCCGTGGGGCTCTCGCCGTCCCGCTGCGGCTCTTGCCGTCCCGCCGCGGCTCTCGCCGACCCGCCGCAGCTCTCTCCGCCGCGGCTCTCGCCGATGCCGCTGGAGACGTGCTCCAGTGAGGACCACCCGCACTGCTTCCACTCAAAAGTTAAATTTTCTGTGCTGATGGCTGTAATCCACTGCCGAAAAGTTGGGTGGAAGAAGTTTTTGAAGCAAAATTTTTGTCTGTAGTTTAGCGAGACTTGAAGGTGCCTCTCTCTACGCCGCCATCTTGCCTCCCTCTGCTATTTACATATTTAGAGGACTGATTCGGTTCGAACTAAATTTCTGTCAGTTACTCTCACCAAAATGCTACTGAAATTCTACTGAAAGCAAGTTATGATTGAGGGGCAGGGGTTTTGTGGGGTAAGATGTAGTGTAATACCATCAGGCAGGTGAGGCAAAAAACTGATGCCACAAGGGGGAGGCAGAAGAACTAAAAAAAAAAAAAAATCACCATTCTGCTGAGTTAACTCTGACCCCCACAGAAGTTAATTCAGGTGCCATAAATCTTGCCTTACTGAAATTCTGTAGTACCTCAGTGAATAACTCAGTCTTGTCCTAAAGAGTGTGCTATTTCCACTCCATTATCAGTTGTTGCACTTGCTATCTTATTTGCTATACTCTCTGGAAGCTTTACAGAAGCAGCCAGCTCAAAATTCACATCTGCATGAAAGTAATTAGTCATCTAATATTCCCTTCTATCTCAATTGAGGATTTGTTCTATGCTTTTTCCCTTAACTCTCCCCATGGGTTAACTTTCTCCCAATGAGTTGATTTATATTTATCAGAAATGCATTAAAAATCACAGCATCACAGAGAAGAAAACTAGAGTGTAATGGTGATGCCTCCTATTAATCTGTAACTAGGGGTGCTTTAGTCAAGGCCTATATACACTGTGTGAGGTGTATATTCTCTGTGTGAATGTGAATTCATTTGCCAATTGTTTATAGATGTGTGTGTGTGTGTGTGTGTGTGTGTTCTCTTACCAATGCTGAAAATACACCAGTGATTCTCAAATGTGTTTTTTTTGGAGGAGGAGGAGTACATAGCAGAGTTTCCTGGGGGCTTTTTCTAACTATACATATTACATATACATATACAGATTCTATAACTTCATTCAATTTGATCCCCCCTCCAAGTTTAAAAATCACTTTAGGGTAATGAGTGATGTTACTGATGGGTGTCAATTTCACAGTGTGGAGGCAGAAAATAAGTTTAGAGCCACTATATTAAGCTCAAGATTAATAACTGAATGCTTCCCACTCCTGTCCCACTAATTTTACATATCCATTCCATTAGGAATCCCAGTGGAAACTGCATTATCACACCCATTAAAAAATGCCTCAGGAAAAACAATTAGTCAAAATTCACATCTTCTATAAATTATGAATGCTTTCAATTTTCCTGAATCTTTCCCAAATTGACTCCACTCTCTTCTCCTGTTCAAACACGGACTCTCATTATTTTTAAGTGATCTCACTGACAACAGTGACTAGTCTTGCATCCATCTAAGGGGGTTATCTTATCAAACTGTAAGATAATCAGTTTCCTTCTGTTTCAGACCTTTCAATGGTTTCAAGCTCCAAGATTCTTGGCAGGATGTACAAAGCCCTCCATAACCAAGCCATTATCTGTCACTTTAGTAACATCTCCTGTTATGCCCCCTTATAGTTTAAATTTGCTATTAATACTCTGGAGTCTCTGTAAATAAACCATTTGGTTCCAGACTTCCATTCTTTTCTAATGCTGCTCACACTTCTTGAAATATTCTTTATCTCTCCTTCACTTAGCAAATGAATGTGCATCCTTTTAAAACTTGCCCTGCCATGTACTGTCTTCTCTGACACCCTACCTAACCTCATAGGCAGTTTCCCCTCTCTCCTTTGTACTACTTTTTCATTTTGTGCATACTTCTATTTCTGCACTTGGCACAGAACATTATAATATTTGGCTTATATGTCTGTCTGCCTTCCCCACTATACTGTGAATTCTTTGAGGCTGGAGTCCATGTGTATCTTTAAATCTCCAGCTCCAAACATGGGTGCTGGAATACAGCAGCTTATAGTAGATGTTCAGGAATTGAACTAAGCAAGAAACAAAATGCACTTGCATTTCAAATAAAGAGACAATCCCATTTTTATTAAATGGAATTACAACCATAAAAGTCCAGAATAATCAGTAACTCTACTGTCACTGAGGTAAGTCACACATTCTCTCAAATATTCCTTTGGAATATCTCTTTAAACATTTCTAAGCCAAGCACACACCTATAATCCCAGCAACTAGGGAGGCTAAAGCAGGAGGATAGTGAGTACAAAGCCATTCTCAGCAATTTAAGGGGGCCCTAAGCAATTTAGCAAGATCTTGTCTCAAAATAAAACATAAAAAAGGGCTGGGGATGTTGCTCAGTGGTTAAGCACCCATGGGTCAATCCTGGCACCACAAAAACAAACAAAATTCGGGTTTTCCAAACCCACTGCAATGTTCCTAGTGACACTTTTGTCCTTTCATACTTGACTATTAATGAAATAGACTGTTAATTCATCTTCCTATCTCTACTCTTTCTTCTCTTCTAGTAGCTATTCCCCATGTTGTCAAACCCAACTTCTGGACAACCCTTTCTCCCATAGATGCTCTTTATTAGTCGTATAATGAAATCAAACTCTGTAGCCAGGAATTCAAATTCCAGCTTACAGATCCCAACTCATATCTTCTTGATATGAACCATTCATTTCAAAGCCCTGCCCAAAAGCAAGAAAGACTTATAAAAGTAGAAAGTTCAAAGATTGACTATAAACAACCCTAATGTTTATGGAAAAAAGTCAGTGAGTCAAAAGACAAAAAAATCGGGAAATATTAGACAGATATAACAGAAGTTCTTTGATGTACAAAGAGCTCATAAAAACCAATGCCTCAATAGAAAAAAATATCACCAGAAATCAAAGTTTGCTGAAAAATAAATAAAATGGCCCCTAAATATAGACATTATATTCATGTATCAGACTGGCAAAGAGCAAAACTTAGTGTAAATGCAAAGTTATAAATATTTGCAGGTAAATTTGGTAGTACCTAACAAAATCAAAATCACTCTTGGTTTTGGACTTGAAAATTACACTTCAAATAATTTTTTCTACAAAAAAAAATCCCCACTGTTGTACAGAAATAAGCAAGCATACAATCCTGTTTGAGCAGCACTGTTTGTAATGGTAATAAACTCTCCAAAAGCCTACATATCCACCAATGAAAGGTTAGATCAGCAAATAAACACTGTATATAGCCATACAGTGGTATTCCATACAACTGTTAAAAAGTATCTCACATGTGCATATACACTTATTAAAAAAATGTGCAAAATATATTAAATGAAGTTGTGATATATTATGCATAGCATAAATCAACCTCCATAAAAGTTGTGTGTGTATAAATATATGTATATATACATATATAATAGATATGTACAATATATGTATGTTAAAGATTTACTGTGCTATTCATCAACCTGTATTATTTTGTGACTACAAAAATTAACCCTGTTCATTTATTAAATGCCATCTTTTTGAAAAGAAGCCCCCTCCATAATGCTTTCCCAATCAACTGCAAATAATCTCATCCTCCCCTTGACTTCTAAAAGCATATATGTCTATGTCACTTACATAGTGCTTTAAAACCTTCTTTAATGTGGTAATTTGATGGACATATCCAAGCTCTTTAATGAGATCATAAGCATAACGTCATGGAACAATGTAGCAGGCCTTTGTATATGTCCTATAGCATCTAGCCTAGCACCTTCTGTACAGAATATGCTTAATAAATTTGTTGGATGAAACCAAGTATTGAATACTTTTAAACAACCCTTAGTCTTAAGATACATTTTAATGTGACACTTTCTTTCACAAAGCAAAATTTATCATCTCACCTTTTCTCTCTCTTCTACCAATCCAAATGCTATGAGGTAATCAATGTTAACGTGTATCTTTCTAGGGAAAGTGTCTTTAGCTTTCAGAATATTTCCATAGGAATCTTCATAAGGACCCAGAAACAACTGAGAAACACAAGTTCTAAACTCTAACCTGAGAAATTTCCTACCCCTTCCTTTGTTTTGAGTACACAATTCAGTTTCATTTTTTCTTGTATAAGCCCCTATGATCATCCTCAACTCTTCTTGCCTTTACTTTTCTCTAGTAGACTAATTTCACTAGTCAACGTCTCTGAATTATTTTGTCTTAAATTCTTAAATTATCCTTTTCCCTTATTTCCATAGCATACAACATTTAAATGCCTTTTACTTACATTTTGGTCTGCAGACTTCTCATATATTGATTTTCCAACTTCTCATTTCAATTAATGTTCTGCATTTCTGAATCACAATCTTTAATTAGATAAATCCTCATAAAAATAACATTGTTACATTTATAATTCAATAATAGCAACAATAGTAAGAACCAACCTTTATTATTTTCTATGTGTAATAAGACCTATGAAAGGTGTTATACCTATATAATCACATTTACCTCTACAAACAATTATACAGGTGATGATTATTATCTGTATTTTATAGCTGAGGACACTGATGCAAAGACATTTTTAATAGCTTGTCCAAGGACACATAGCTATTAAGTGGCAGGCTCAAGATTTATATCCAAGTCTGTGGCCCCAAAGCCACAGACTTAACCTCTGCCACCCACACTCTACCATATTCTTAACCACTATTATGTATTTCCTTTTTCCATTAAATTTTCCAGATTTTCACTTTAAAACTAGAATAGATCATTTTTTTCTCTTTTATTATAAATGACAGTAGAATTAATTTTGATATATTTATCTTTTAATCACCTAAAATATTTTAAAGACACTGGGTATGACATAGGAATTATATTCATAGGCTAAGTAAATAATATGAATGTGTATGTGTTCAAGAAAAATGATCATATGTCCATGAAAAGATTTTTACATGAATGTTCTTAGAAGATTTATTCACACTAGCCAAAAAACACAGATAACTTAAATATCCATCAACACATGAATAGATAAATTGTTATACAATAGATTACTTCTCAGCAATAAAAAAGAATGTACAACTGATATATGCAGCAACATGAATGAATCTCAAAAACATGCTGAATTAAAGAAGACAGACACAAATTGCTATATAGTATATAATTCTAGTTACAGGAAATTCTAGAAAAGTCAAAACTGATCTATAGTGACACAGGACAGAATAGTGGTTATATCTGGAAAGATGCACAAAGGGATTAAATAGGAATACAGCAATGTTATATATCTTGATCTTGATGAGAGTTACATGAGAGTACACATTTGCCAAAACTCATTAAATTATATAATTAAAATTATGTCTCAGTGTTATGGTTTGGATGTGAAGTGTCCCCCAATAGCTCATGTGTGAGACAATGCAAGAAGGTTCAGAGGAGAAATTATTGAGTTATGAGAGTCTTTAACTCAATTAGTGAATTAATCCCCTGATAGGAATTAACTGAGTGGTAACTGAAGTGGTAGGGTGTAGCTGGAGGAGGTAGGAATTGGAGGCTTGGCTTTGGGGTATATATTTGTATCTGGCAAGTGGAAACCTCTCTGTCTCTGCTAACTGAACATGATGTGAGCTGCTTCCCTCTGCCACCCACACTCTACCATGATGTTCAGCCTCACCTTGAGCCCCAAGGAATGGAGCCAGCCTTCTGTGGACTAAGACCTCTGAAACCATGTTCTCTCAAATAAACTTTTCTTCCCTAAAATTGTGCTAGTTGGGTCTTTTAATCACAGCAACAAAAAACTGACTAAAACACTCCATAAAATATTGAATGAGATCAACAAGGCAAACAGATTGTAAGTAAGTTATACATGTAAGAATAAGGAAGCAACCGAGTAACTGAGTTGAACATTAAAAGGTCCAAAATATATATCTTCAAAACTGTAGATATATTCCCATCTCTCTCTCTCTCTCTCTCTCTCTATATATATATATATATATATATACACACACACACACACACACACACACACAGGTATATATATATGTATATACATATACATAGATAGATAGATAGATACATAGATAGATATAGATATTCTCACTGCCCATAACATAGCCAAAATAAAGTGAATCCCTTAGGATAAAGCAATGGTCCTCAACTAAGGGATATTTGGACCCCTGGGTGACATGTAGCAATATGTAATAACTTTTTAGTTATCACAACTAGGTACTTGTTCCTGATATGGGACAGATAGGTGCACATGGTGGGGACATGACTTGAAAGAATGAATTTATATTATAGGTTTGAAAAAGATGGCAGATTAGCAAGAAAGTGTTGGTTCTCACAGCTCCATGACTTGAGACTCAAACAGCAGGGAAACTACTTCTCTGGGAGGTAAGTGAAAGGAAAAAAAATATTCCACTGATACTTAATATTGAAAAGAGATCACTGAATACTAGAAAAGTTGAGGTACATCAGACAAAGCTAAGAACACAGAATTGGAGCTGTGTTCCAGGTGGGAGCTGGGGGATGGGGGAAAATACAAGGTCTGAAAAGATCTATAAGTGCTGGAATATCTTGGCATGAGGAACTCCAGGATGAGAGGGACAGCCCACCCTGGGTAGACCCAGAGGTTATTTAGCCCAATAAATTGGTATATGAAAGTCACCCTCTGCCAGCCACTCACAGAGAGCATAGACCTAAATAATTCCATGAAAAAGTGGCATGAACCCACACTGGGAACTTAGATTCATGAATTCCAGGCTGAAACCAAAACATGAATTCAGCAGGCACCAACCACAGAATCTAAACAGAGCCTAGCAAATCTAAAGCATCTCTGGCAAGAAGATGTTCTGGCTGGAGGTCATTTTTCCTGGGGGTAATATAGATCAGAGAGGTCAGAGAAAGCCTGCATCCCCCTCCTCCACTCCACTGAATCAGCAGCAAGCAGAGAGAAAACACAGAGGGATGGAGAGACAAACAGAGCTCAGTGCTAGTAAACAGCTTTGCCTGGGGGTAATACAGATAACAAGAGGTCAGAGAAAGCATGTGTGTCCCCCCTCCAATCGAACCTGCAGCCAATAGCGCACAGAACCAGTAGCAGGGAGAAGCTGAAGGGGGCAGAGTGACTGAGTTCACTCTGAGTTCACTCACCCCCATTTAGAAGCAAAAAATAAAAATAAAAAATAAAAAAAATAAAACAAAAACCTCAGTATCCCTAAAAAACAGAAAGAGTGATGGATCAACTCTGTCTTCCCAAGAGCAGTGCCCTGTGTAAAGTGGTGGGATACAGTCCTAGAAGCAACATGATTCATTAAAGCTCCAAAACTCCACTCATAAAGAACACCTGGGGAAATAACAGACCAAATCCCCACTCCAGGAAGCTTCATTTGCAGCAACTTATTGCACAGATTCCAAAGACAATACTCAAGGAACCAAGCAGACAGCATCTTCCACACCTCCTGACACCATCCCATTGAGAAGAAATGCTGAGAAACCGAGAGGCAGTTTGGCACAGACAGCAGGCAAAAAAAAACTTTCATTGACTATTTTGCTATTTTGTTTCTGCTTTTGTTATGTTTTGATTTGTTTTTGAATGTATATTGATTGACAAATGATAGACATATATGCATTTGTACACATATTTTTTCTGGGTTTGTTTTTTAGCTTTTAGCATTTCCTTAAGGTAGTTTTTTTCTTTTTTCATGCTCTGTGTTTTTACAATTTTGTTATCTTTAATTATTTTTTGGAAGATTAGGTCTTTGATTAGTATATGTTGCATTGGATTCCTATTGACTCTTTCATAACTGTTTTCCTTTGTCTCTATTTCTTTCTTTTTTGTTGCCAACAGTCAAATTCTAGTGCTCTCTCTCACATACTCTTCCTTTAATTATTTTACTTCTATTTTCTTTGATTATTGTTTTATGATTTTTTGTTTTCACTTCTTAAAACACATCCTATATCACCTCTGCATATACTCCAATCACCTCTTGAATCTACAAACCCTTTTCTATTGCTCCAACTCTTCTTCTTTTCCTTTAAAGAACACTATCTTTAATTGGATACTAATACATATTCATATATCCTTATTTTTCTCATTTCTACCATTTTATTTGAAGGCAGTTATTTTTCATGGATCAATATTTCAAAGACTGAGATGTTTGATTAGTACATATCAATTTTGTTCTTGTAAACTTTTACTTCTTTTCTGTATATTGTTTTCTTTTATCTTTTATTTAATTTTTTCTATTTTTATTTTTATTGATTTTGTCTCACTTATTGCTTTTCTTCAACTCTTTCTCTCTTTTCCTCCACTAACAGCTAACCTCTTCTGTTCTTTCTTCAACTCTTTCTTTAATTCTTTACTTCTATTTTTGCTCCTCTTCCTTCATAATCATCACATCCTACATCACTTCTATTATATCCCTGGCCATCATGTGAAATTGTAAACCCTTACGTAAACTTACTATTTTCACCATAGGCATAATTGTTCATATCATTTCTGAGTACTGTAACAATCAACATCGTAGATTTCATTGCACGAGCAATTTAATATAATGCTGTAATTGTTTGCATTGGTTGTTTTATTATCTATCTCCCCTAAGCTATGAGGTGCTGGAAGCTTTTAGGTACACTATAATTTCACAAGGTAGAAACTCCACTGCCTCAAAATAAACTATTAGTTAGGTAGACATAAAAACAACATGAAAAAGCAAGGGAACAAATCACCTCAAAAAAACCAAAATATGTCAAAAACAGAATCCATCAAAACCACAGTGGAAAAAATGTTAGAGATGGAATTTAGATTGTTCATAGTTAAACTGATCTTCAAGGTAAAAGATGATGCAAAGTAGAAAATACAGGTAACAAAAGATGACTTCAATAAAGATTCTTATAAAGAAAAACAGAAATCCTTGAAATGAAGGAATCAATAAATCAAACAAACTCATTGGAAAGTATCACCAGACCCCTGGAAGATAGAGTCTCAGGCAATGAATAAAAAATATATAATCTTGAAAATAAAATTGATTATGGAGAAAAACATGTTAAGATACCATGAACAAATATCAAGAAATATGAGATAACATGAAAAGACCAAACTTAAAATTCACTGGGATAGACAAAGGCTCAGATATACAAACGAAAGGAATGCATAAACTTTTCAATGAAATAATGTCTGAAAATTTCCCAAACTTTAAGAATAAAACAGAATATCAACTATAGGAAGACTATAGGACCCCAAATATACAAAATTACAACAGATCACACCAAGGCACATTATTATGATGATGCCTAACATACAGAATAAGGATAGAATATTAAATCATGGAAGAGAAAAAAATCAAATAACAGAGAGAAACCAATTCAGCTCTCAACTGATTTTTCAATCCATATACTTAAAGCTAGGAGGTCTTGGAATAATATATAACAAGATCTGAAAGAAAATGGATGCTAGCCAAGAATACTATACCCTGCAAAACTAAGCTTCAGATTTGACGATGAAATAAAAACCTTTCATCATAAACACAAGTTACAAGAATTTACAGCCAAAAAGCCTGCACTATAAAGCATTTTCAACAAACTATTTCATGAAGAAGAAATAAAAAATAAAAATGAAAACCAGCAAAGGGAGAAACTACACTAGAAGAATAGTCAATTAAAAAAGAAACTATTTCAAATTAAAAATCAGAAATAATTAAAAATGACAGGGAACAAGAATAATTTCTCAATAAAAATATTGAATATAAATGTCCTACATTCTTCAAACAAAAGACACAGACGGGCAGATTGGATGAAAAACAAGACCCAAAAATTTGTTGTCTCCAAGAAACTCACCTTGTAAGCAAAGACAACCACAGACTGAAAGTAAAAGGACGGGAAAAAATTATCATTCACACATGGATCTCACAAACAAGCAGGAGGTTCTACATCATATCTGATAAAGTAGACTTCAAGTCAAAATTAATTATAAGGCACAAAGAAGGACATTTCATACTTCTTAAGGGAACTATGTATCAACAAGATATAACAAATTCAAAGATTTATGCCCCAAACAATGGAGCATCTATATACACAAAACAAACTCTTTACAAACACAAGAATCAAATAGATGATAAGATAATACTGAGTGACTTCAACACACCTCTCTCACCAACTGATAGACCTTCAAAGCAAAAACTAAATGAAGAAGCTGTAGAACTAAAAGAATATAATAATTTAGACTTAATAGACATATGTAGACTATTTCATCCATCAATGAATGAATATACTGTCTTTTCAGCAGCACATAGAACATACTCCAAAATAGACCACATCTTAGTCCACAACACAAATCTTAGCAAATACAAAAAAATAGAGATAATACCTGCATTCTATCAGATAATAATGAAATGAAATTAGAAATTAATGATAAAATATATAAGCTACTCTAATACCTGTAGACTAAATAATACACTACTGAATGACCAATGGATAGCTGAAAAAATCAGGAATAAAATAAAAAATACTCAGAAGTAAATGAGAATAGCAAAACAGCATCTCAAAATCTCTGGGACATTGTGAAAGCAATTCTAAGAGGAAAGTTAATTGCACTGAGTTCACGCCTTAATAGAACAGAAAATCACCAAATAAATCACCTAACTTTACATCTGAAGACCTAGCTGGGCATGGTAGTGCATGTCTGTAATCCCAGCAGCTCAGGAGGCTGAGACAGGAGGATTGTGAGTTCAAAGCCAGCCCCAGCAATGGTGAGGTGCTAAGCAACTCAGTGAGACCCTGTCTCTAAATAAAATAAAAATAGGGCTGGGGATGTGGCTCAGTGGTGAGCTCCTGAGTTCAATCCTTGGTACCTGCCTCAAAAACAACCCCAAAGCCCTAGAAAAGAACAAACCAGCAACAAAAGCAGTAGAAAACAAGAAATAATAAAAATCAGGCTGAAATTAATAAAATTGAAACAAGTCAAAAAATCAACAAAATAAAAAGTTGATTCTTTGAAAATATAAACAAAATTGATAATCTCTTAGCCAAGCTAACAAAGAAAAAGAGAAAAAAACCAATTTACAAAAATTCATGATGAAAAAGAAAATATCATGACAGTACTGAAATACAAAAGATAATCAGAAACTATTTTGAAAATTTATACTCCAATAAAATAGAGAATCATGAAGACATTGACAAATTTCTACAGACATATTATCTACCCAAACTGAGTCACAAGGACATACAATTTAAACAGATCAATTTCAAGCAATGAAACAGAAGACACCATCAAAAGCCTACCAATTAATAAAAACCCAGGACCAGACAAATTCTCAGCTGAGTTCTCCAAGAACTTCAAAGAATAATTATCACCATACTCCTCAAATTATTCCATGAAATAGAAGAGGGAACCCTTCCAAATTCATTCATGAAGATACCAAAATCAAAGACAAATTAAGCAAACAAAACTTCAGATCAATATTCCTGATGAACATTGATGCAGAAGTAATAAAATACTGGAAAAATGCATACAGAAAAATATCAGAAGTTAGTGCACCATAATCAAGTGGGGTTCATTCCAAGAATGCAAGGCTGTTTTAACATATGAAAGTCAATAAATGTAATCCATCACATCAATAGACTCAAAGACAAGAATCATACGATTATCTCAATAGATACAGAAAAAGCATTTGACAAAATACAGCATCCATTCATGTTCAAAACACTAGAAAAACTAGGGATTGTAGGAACACACATCAACATTGTAAAAGTTCTGTATGCTAAACCCAATGCCAGCATCATTCTAAATGGAAAAAAATTGAAAGCATTCCCTCTAAAAACTGGAACAAGACAGGGATGCTCTCTTTCACTACTCCTATTCAAAACATTCCTTGAAACACTAGCCAGAGCAACTAGACAAAAGAAAGAAATTAAAGGGAACGAATAAGAAAAGAAGAGCTCAAATTATCTCTGCCAATGACATGACTCTATATTTAGAAGACCCAGAAAACTCTACTAGAAAGCTTCTAGAACTCATAAACAAATTCAGCAAAGTAGCAGAGTATAAAATTAGCACCAATAAATCAATTGCATTTCTGTAGAACAATGACATATCAGCTAAAACAAAAATCAGGACAAATATCCCCTTTACCATAGCCTCAAAAAATAAAATATTTGGGAATCAACTTAACAAAATAGGTAAAAGATCTCTACAATGAAAACTAAAGAACATTAAAGAAAGAAATTAAAGAGGACCTCAGAAAGTGGAAAGATCTCCCATATTCCTGGATAGGCAGATTTAATATTATCAAAATGGCTATACTACCAAAAGCACTATATAGATTTGATGCAATTCCTATTAAGATCCCAATGATATTCTTCATAGAAATAGAAAAGGCAATCATGAAATTCATTTGGAAAAATAAGAGGCCCAGAATAGCCAAAGCATTCCTTAATGAGGAAAGTGATGCAGGAGGCATCACAATTCCAGACCTTAAATTATAGTACAGAGATATAGTAATAAAAAAGAATGGTATTGGCATGAAACAGACATAAAGACCAACAGAACAGAATAGAAGACACAGAGACACAGCTATATAAATAGTTATCTCATGGGGCTGGGGTTGTGGCGCAGTGGTAGCGTGCTTGCCTGGCATGCGTGAGGCACTGGGTTCGATCCTCAGCACCACATAAAAATAAAATATATTAAAAAAATAGTTATCTCATCCTAGACAACAGCACCATAAACATACATTGGAGAAAAGATATCTTCTTCAACAAATGATTCTGGGAAAACTGGAAATCCATTTGTAATAGAAAGAAATTGAACCCCTATGCCTCAACCTGCACAAAACTCAAGTTTAAGTAGATCAAGGACTTGGGCATTAGACCAGAGACCCTGCACTTACTAATAGAAAAATAGTCCCAACTCTCCATCATGTCAGCATAGCATCCGACTTCCTCAATAAGACTCCTGAAGTGCAAGAAGTTAAATCAAGAATCAATAAATGGGATGGTATCAAACTGAAAAGCTTCTTCACAGCAAAGTAAACAATCAAGAACATGAACAGGGATCCTACAGAACAGGAGAAAATCTTTACCACCTGTACCTCAGATAAGGAATTAACTTCCAGGATACACAAAAAACTTAATGCCAGAAAAATAAATAACCCTATCAAATGGGCGAAGACCTGAACACCTCATAGAAGAAGAAATACGAATGGCCAAAAAATATATAAAAAATGTTCAACATCTCTAGCAATTAGAGAAATGCAAATTAAAACAGCACTGACATTCCATCTCACTGCAGTCAAGATGGCAATTATAAAGAATACAAGCAACAATAGATGAGGATGTGGGGAGAAAGGCACTCTCATAAATTGTTTTTTTTTTTTTTGTTTTGTTTTTTTT
>JAQQSJ010001325.1:0-14128 GCA_028644305.1 Xerus rutilus | reverse complement strand
AAATCATCACAAAATTGTGACTTAAAACAAGAAATTTATCCTGGAAGCCAAAAATCCAAAACCAAGGTGTCAACAGGACCACACTCCCTCTGAAGACTCCAGGGAAGATCCCAATCCTTGCCCTTTTCAGCTTCTGATCACTCTCAGTATTCCTCAGCCTGCAGACAACTCCTACCCTGCTGTCTCATAGTATAAATAAATAAAATTTATAATTTATGTTTGTAAATATAAATCTCTATTTATATAATGAATTTAAATTAATATAATTATATATTACATGTATATTTACATAATATGCATAATACATACATGTATAGTATATAAATAATATAATAAATATATTTTATGTATTTCATATATAACATACTCATTGTTTTATTTTATATTTACTTTGTGGTATATGATATTTTATAGTTTAAATGCTACATATATAATTATGTAGTTTATAGTTTATAAATAATATAGATATATGTAATGTATATTATATAAATATCAATATATGTATGCAATATATTGTATAGAAATAAATATAATGCACATTAATATAGTGTTTATACAAGAAAAAACATCAAAATGGAAATACAATTTCAAATTTGACTAGTAAAAGGATTCAAAATATCAACAAAAAGTTATAAAATGGCATGTATAGTATGGTCATGTTTTAGAAAAAAAGGTACATCTAAAAGAACTTAGATGAATTGATCACACAAATATTAATGTTAGTAGGATCACTGGAATTTTGTTTATTCTTTTTTCCCTATGGGTTTGACTTCTTCTACAGAGAACATATTTATAACACTTTTAAATAACTAGAAAGTGCATTTTTTTGTTAAACACATAGTAACTTTCTCCAAAATATGTCAGCCTTAAAATTTCAGATAAGTGAATGTAAGTTAGCCATAAAATAAAGATTATTTAGAAAGTTAGCAAAACGAATCTGAAAAAGTTAAATATTTTTTTTCTAAATATTACAATGTCCAAGTACCAAAGAAATCAGTATCACTTATGTAAAGTATTAAATCTAGCATTATTTGTTCATATCCCTTCAAATGAGAAAAAATCCTTTATTACTGAGTATAATAAACACTCATTATTTAAGGAAAAGCTAGCTGGTAACTGTAAATATATTCTATGAGCCATTTAAGAGGCAATTATGTGTGCCTGATAAATAAGACTGAATGAACCATCTATAAACTTAAATTATATGTATAAATTATGAAATTTAATTGTTTCTGGAAGAGGCTCTACTATTATTAAGCATCATGATTAGTGACGCTGTTGTCCACAAATGAATCTTTCAAGACTTATTTTGATTCATACTTAACTCACAAAATAATGATCATTTATATACCACCAGTACAGAGTTGATTTTATAGCTGAAATCCCCCCAAATATCATGAAATTGCCATATTGCTATCATTAAATGTGATCCACCAGTTCTTCCTAAAGCAATAAATATTTGCTTCTTCATCTGGAAAATGGATTAATCAAAAAAATGTCCTCTTAGAGCTTTCTGGAGAACTCTAAGTAACTTAACAAAATGAATAATGGAAATTGTGCAGTGTTCACTGGCAGAACATTTGCATTTCATATTAAGGTGAGAAGTAGCGCACAATTAATTTAACAACTATGAAATTGAGTAGTTGTTAACAAAAAATTTAATTCACTCTGTGACTGTGTGCAAAGTATTTCACAATAAGGTAATGATTTTTCTAAATTATTGTTGTGAGTTATAATCCCCAACCTTTTCCAACGAAGTATAGTAGATGATTCAACTTTGTTAAAATCATAAACAATCTAAGAGGAAATTTTCCAGATTCATATTTGATCAACAGAATTTGCTAGGTTATTCTTAATGTCTGATAGAAAACTAGAGTAGATGTTCATTCAGGCTTTTATGGTCCAGGAAACTCCACAATCCACAAATGAGCCTCTTCTGATGCAGAATCTAACCATCAAGCAGCTGTTTCAATCCTGTACCTTCACAGGAATCTTAAAATGTTGCTACCCCAGAACAACATATAGAGACGCCCTAGAAAAGGTGACATACCTGCAGGATCCCAAGGACATGAGACAATAGATAAGTAGGAGGTGGCCAGAAAAAAAAACAAAAACAAAAACTTTTCAATGCCTATGGGAGAAGGGAACAGATAATTTGAAGTCACAAGAATTTACTAGGCCCTTGGTGGAGGTGATACAAGATGATCCTTACAAATCAAAAGGATCTAAGCAAGCTTTTTCTCCTAATTTTTCATGACTCCAGATAATTAACTGAGATAACAACAGGCAAGGGGCCCAAATCTCATGACCCCCAATTTCTCATTCCAGTTTATAGACAGCTTAAATATTAACAAGCATTTTTGGAATTCACCTCTTCTGCTTCATATGTCATCTTCCCAGTTTTATTATTACAAAAAAAATGAATTAATATACATTTGCAAGCTAGGCATAGTGGTAAATGCCTATAAGCCCAGTGACTTGGGAGAGTGAGACAGGAGGACTGCAAGTTCGAGGCCAGTCTAAGCAACTTACTGAAATGCTATCTCCAAAAATGATAAAAACAGCCAGGTGCGGTGGTGCAAGCCTGTAATACCTGAAGCTCCAAAAGCTGAGGTAGATGCATCTCAAGTTCAAAAGCCAGCCTCAGCAACTTAGTGAGACCCTGTCTCTAAATAAAACAAAAAGGGCTAGGGATGTGGCTCAGTGGCAGAGCATCTCTGAGTTCAATTCTCAGCCTGTGTGTGTGTGTTTATATAAATATATACATATACATTTGCAAATATGCACATTTGATGAAAACATAACACCATAAGGAGATAAAGGAACCATTAATATTTTAAAGAATAAATTTAGTAATTTATACTGCAATCTCTTAAAATTTTTTTTTTAAAAAACCTCTCTGGGAATGCCTTCAAACTGTGAGCAAATACTGAGTGAATTGTTCTCTGTGAGATTCTGATTTAATTCATGACACATCTGAAAGTGCAGTTATTAATCACAAACTGGAAAAAAAACAAAGTAGTAGTTTTGCTTACAAATTTATTTCTTAAGAATGTATTTCTTAAGCAATGCTTTTATCTTTTCCTTTTTTTAAAGGACAGTACAAGTACGAGATGTAGTGAAGTTGACTAAATGTGTATCTTATTCTTCATTTACTTTCCAAAAACCAATTTATTGCTAGATTCCTCTAGCAGCATGCATCTAATATTTATTGCCATTGTTTATTCTACAGAATAAATTAGAGACTTCTTTCAAATTGAAAATTGTAGTTACTTCCGTCTTTTACTCCAATGCATCTTTAATGCCTAGAATCCAAGAAAATAAACAGAGCAACATACTCCTCAGTGGGGTAAAACTGACTGGATTTTCTTTATCTATTCATTATTATTTCTTCAAGTTCAAAATCAACAAAAAAAAAAATCGAAAACCAGTACAATATTTAAGTTTAAAAAATAGTTCCTCAAATGATCACTATAGAGCTTAGTTGAGCCGGGAACAGTGGCGCATGCCTGTAATCTCAAGGGCTCAGAAGGCTGAGGTAGGAGAATTGTGAGTTCAAAGCCAGCCTCAGCAAAAGAAGGTGTTAAGCAACTCTGTGAAACCCTGTCTCTAAATAAAATACACAATAAGGCTGAGGATGTGGCTCAGTGGTCCACTGCCCTTGAGTTTAATCCCTGGTAGCCCCCCTCTGAAAAAAAGAAGAGCTTAGTTGACTCATAAGAGAGCAAAATAATATACTGTGGATTATTTTTAATCCAATTATACAACTGTGTAATATTAGCCACAATACTGGAAAGTTGAACACTGACAACTAGCCATGTTTCTGTGTTTACTGGAGCTAAAAGAGAGCACAAACTCCTACTGTCCCACTGTTGGTACTAAGGTGAAGGACAGTGGCAGATCAAGTTCCCAGGGACTGGCCTGAGAGTATAGCCACTATGACAGTACTTGAGAGCACAACCACTGTGACACAGAACATCACCTTGCAAACAGAAGGGAACCTCTGCTAAAGATGCTTCCCAACCTGCTCAGATATAAAACACTGATGCAATACTCTAGACAAGTAGATGGAACTGCTTTCAGGAATGCAAAAAATTACTCCCCTCTATTTTTTATTGCCAAATGCTTTTCTTTCTTTTTTTTTTTAATTGACATATAATGATTGTACAAATGTATAAGCTACCTTGTAATGTGTTGGTACATGTTTACGTTGTATCAGCCTATACACATTGCATATGTTGTGAAGTATACATACATCAGATTTTAATACATACATTCAAATCAGGGCAATTAGCATATCTATAACTGATGAAAACATTTATTATTTCCTTGTGGTAAAATATTCAGAATCCTCTCTTCTAGCTAGTTTGAAATATACATTATTAACTATAGTCACCCTACTATACAATAGTACACTGTAAATTATTTCCCCTAAGTATATTTTGTACCCATTGACCAATGTACTATTGCCCCATCTCCTCTTCCCATCAACAGTCCCCAGTCTCTGGTATCCACTATTTCATTCTTTACTTCTACAAGATCAGCTTTTTTAGAGTCCAAATATGATAGATACCATGTGGTATTTGTCCTGTGGCTGGCTTATTCCACTTAATGTAATGTCCTCCAAGTTCATCCCTGTTGTCACAAATAGCAAGATTTCATTTTTTATGTCTGAATAGTATTCCATTATGCATATATACCACATCTTCATCTGTTCCTAAATTGATGGAGACCTAGGTTGATTTCATATATTGTAAGTAATGTCATGGTAAACATGATGGCAAGGAATTTCTTCAACATTATGATTTCGATTCCTTTAAGTACATGCCCAGTAGTGGAATTGCTGGATTGCACGGTAATTCTATTTTTAATTTTTTGAGAATTACCATACTGCTTCCATAATGGCTAAAGTAATTTGAATTTCCACCAATAGTGTATCAGGGTTTCCTTTTCTCCAAACACTTTTTCATTCATTCATTCCCACATTCATTGAACACCTGCTACAGGTTAGTATTGCATCAGGTACTGAGAACAATGTGGCAATAAGGACAGAAATGGCCCCTGCTTTCATGGAAATCAAATAGAATAGACTGAAGGAGTTTGGAAGGAAAGAGGACAACCCTACTCCTACCTCTCTCCCTGTGCAAATCTAACACAATGACATTATACTAGTTTTACAGTTACTCTCATAGAGGCTCACATTAAGTTTCCTCTACTATCACTTAATGAATTTCTTGCACTTGTCTTTTGTCCCTAACACGATAGTAAACTCCTTGAGGTCAGGAGGCTCTGTACCACAGACATTTCTATAACTTTCTCTGATACCCAATTGCCTAGTGATACACATTGACTGAGTCTTTTTCCTGCAAAATGGGTAAGATCACATTCTCCTCCACATAGAAGCACTGGCAAAAGGAAGTTGGGATACCCAGGTCACTCTCAGGATAAAAGCAGATAAAGGTTCTCAGTAGAACAGAGTGGCCGTGGGTGGCTGTTAGTCATGGAACCACACAGCGGGCAATCCACGTGCATAGGAACCACAAAACCCTTCCTGCTACCCTAACCCCCATCCTTACACCCTTCATGAACCTAAGAAATCAGTGATCCTGATTTGATGCTGTTATTGAGAAGAACATAAAATCGCTTAAAAATAGTTCCCCAGATGGTCTTCGGAAGGCATCTGAAAGCCTTGTCTTGTTCATGCTCTGTTAAAAGTCCAGAAAGCTTCTTTCAATATAAAAATTCTAGTGGTAATTGCCTCTGCTTATGAATTCTTGCATCATGTTCTGCTTATACTCTTGGACCAAGGGACAGATTTATTGATTTAGAAGGACTGTCTTATTCATAAAGGACTTAAAGAGGATAAAATATGTACCATATTGATAGAGAAGTAGAGACAAGTGGTTAAGAATGCTGAGTCTGAAGCCAAGCTTCTCATATTCACGTCATCCCTCTGCTGATTCAACAAGTTATTGCTTGTGCGATCATGGACTATTCTTGCCTCAATTTCAATATCTATAAAGTGGGGATACAAATATAACTACAGCATAGGTTACTGTAAGAATGAAGAATACCTTAACAGGCTTAGCAAAGGAACACCTTTCTAGAACAAAACAGGACATTAGGAGATATTCAATATCATTTAATGCTTATGTTTGAATTATCTACTCAATTAGGTATGAAATCATGCAAAACCAATAGGATTAGGTGCCTTCTAGATACTAAGTAGCAATGGTTAAAAGGGAAATAATTGTAATGAAAGAGAAAATATATTAGGTGAAATTAAAAGCATGTAAAATGAATAAAAGGCAAATGTTGAGACATGATTATGAGGTTAATATTGGAAGCATTATAGATCTCTAGTTAGCAGCAATAGAAGGTGTTAAAGTAGTGGATTTGGGAAATGACAGTGTGGTCGGAGTATATAATGAAGATGCAAGAAAACTGAGACGGGAAAGTTTCAGAGTTTTCATCATCTTGTAAACATAAGAACACGGTGAGCCACAGACACAGTCGGAGATTAATTAACCAAATGGAGCAGAGAGACTGTCTTTCCGTGCTGGTGATATCATATCAAGCAAAGCCACATGCAGAGGAAATGAAGAATAAATGGGGACAGAGCAACAAGCAGATGGGTTCCATCCACCTTGGGAAAAGGTCGGTGGTGGAACTGGGAGGAGAGTTATGCAATAAATAAAAGATGGGACCTGGAGGAACACCCTTGGCTATATCAAATTTGCAAGCTTCAGATCCTGACTACTGCAAATCCAGCAGCATAAATAAAATAGTTGAAGATCCACATTTCCACCATTCCTATACTGGTCCTCATGATGCAAAGAAGGGAGCTTAGAATGGTAGACGACTTCTTTTGGAAGACTTTGTATATTGTCTAGGCTTGAAATCCAGACTGGGTCCCTGGATGCCATCAAAAAGGCTGGAAACCACCCAAAGAGAGTGGGGAGGTGGGGGTTGATGGGAACCAAACGAGAGTCCCTAGGCCCATTTAATCCAGCTGCAGATAGAAAAACCATGTGCTGCTGTCACTCACTGTTCTGAGCTACTCTGGGATGGTCACAAGTTTGAATTGCAATTTGTTGGGAGAATGCTGAGCTCATAGTAGATCCTAAAATAAACTTGGTCTTCAAACTTTATCCCTTCTGATCATTAATATCTGACAGCCCAAACCCCACAGTCCTCATGGGAACTGTAATGCATGGAGTGACCCCATTGTGTCAATGTCCAGTGTCTCATTACAAAATAATTTCATGAAACAAAGATGACCTTTAACATCGAACCTGAATATCAAATTTTCAGATCAGTGATCATAGAAGGGGTATTGTATTAAATTCCCACTTAACTTTGAGCACTTACTGAATCTTCCCAAAAGATGTTCTGCTTCTCTGAGTTTATTCAAGTTTTTAGAGCAAAGCTGCTCTTATTTGTTTCTGTGGAAGGTGCGGTTCTAGGGTTTCTAAAAGTTGTTCACCACATCAAAATAAAAAAAATGTCATTACCACATCAAATCTCTGGGGCAGAGAACAATCTATAACGTAGCCAGGCTGCATCACCAGTCTTGTTCAATGTCCTGCAATAAAGCAGAGGCAGAGCACTTTTCCACCATGGGCCATAAATGAGTTTTCAAATTGTGAAAATTTCAAACCAACCCTAAGAGTAACAATGTTATTGCTGCTATAAACCTTTGGAGCATAATTTGTTAGGTCAATATATCATTTCATATGAGAGATTTTACTATATTCTTTTCCAGTATGAGCTACAAGATCAGGATAAAAAAACTGAATAAATTGAACTTCATTTAATTAATTCAAGATTGTCATTAAATATTAAAGAACATGAAGTTGTTATTGCTGAATTCAGCAACAACCATCACTCTGAATGTGTGAAAATCTCTCTCCAGTTATAAAGACTTTAGACTTTCTGCATGTAAACTCTGTCAAGTTTTCCTTGATCATTTTGTCCAAAGTAAAGAAAATGTCTTGATTTTTGTACTCTGCTGTAATATTGCAAGTGTTTTTCTTACAGATAAATATTAGACCCCAAATCACAATAAAAATAATGTTTCAATGCTGATATATTCAACCGTCAGATTGGCAAAAATTAAGAAAGCTGGTGATACTAAGTGTTGGCAAGGATTTAGAACACTGGGGACTCTTATGCACCACTGTGAGAGTCTAAATTGGCACAGCTACTTTGCAAAACAGCTGGGCATTATCTTGTAAATCTGGCACATTGTGTAGTCCATCCTTCTGCATATATTTACCATAAGACATGTATAAGAACGTGTGTGGCTGCCTGGTTTCACAGCAAAAACAAGTAAACAAAATAACTGTTAACCCAATGTACAATAATGAGAGAGTGGATGAACAAATTGTGGAATGGTCCTAAACTGCAATTGGTAAAAGACTGAAAATATATCCACGGTGTACATCAGTATGCATGAATCTTCAAAATGTATTGTTAAATAAGAAAAAGCAAGTTGCAGGAGAGTACATATACTTTGCTACTATGTATATATTATATAAGTATATGATATATATAATATATATCAAAAGAAAATATTTATATTTTGATAAGTCAAACGCAAGCAAGCCCCCCTCAAAAATAAATTGTTTAGGAATAAGGCAAATAATGGCAAATAAATACAGAAAACCAAGAAAATAAAATCAAATTGAAGTTCAAGAAAGAGATCCTTTTGGTGATGAGAGGCTGAGGTCAGGAAGCAGAGGGCCTCTGACATTTCACTGCTCTGACATTTCACTATCTTGAGATGGACAGTATGCTATTTATAGAATTGTTATATTTCCTATCACAAGTAAACATTAATAGGTTAAATGTATTTTTTAAATCCCTCACTTTAAATCTAAATATTTGTGTGTGTGAGCAATTCAAATGTGTTCTTGGTTCTTTGTTTTCCTTCTTTTTTTCCAGATTTATTAAGTATAACTACAAATAAAAATTACATATATTTAGGAGTGCTGGTAGCAGTTGCTAGTCCCAGGAGCAAAGCAGAGGAGACCGGTCATGGCTAGTATGGTGTGTTCCAGGCTGGGTTCCCCAGGGGCAGCATGATATGGGGCCAGCACTTGCCAAGGCCCAGGAGCAAGAGTTACTGCAGCTAGCTGTGAAATGGCCACTCAGTTTGAAATTTAAACCTTTTCTTATAATTGTACAGTAAAACCAAAGGAACAAAAGAGAAAACCCAACCAAGAGAAATCTGAAATTGTGGGGCTGGGGTTGTGGCGCAGTGGTGGCGTGCTCGCCTAGCACGCGGGAGGCACTGGGTTCGATCCTCAGCACCATGTAAAAATAAAGTAGAGCTATTGTGTCCACCTACAACTAAAAAATAAATATTTAAAAAAAAAAAAAAAGAAAGAAATCTGAAATTGTGATCAGCTCATTAATAATCCCAGGACAAACTCAGAGACAGTACTCAGTATGTATGCCAAAGCCACTACAAAGATGATTACTATACACTGTTAAGTCAAGAATGTTATGGAATGGACTGCAAAGGACCATAGAAGTTGATGATACAAAATGACATCATTTATATGGAGTCAAGAGGCCATGAAGAGAAACATTCCGGTTGGATATGCATGTTTCAAAAACATCTGACAAGCCTAGTTCTAAATTGCAAGGACCTTGACTGAACACCAAGGTTACAAACACTACCCAGCAACCACTAGCACTGGCCAATCAGAAAACATCAGCTCTTAGAAGGGTCCACTAAGATTGATTTGAAATCATGTACCCAAAATAAAGCCACAGGGGAAAATCATGTTAGTTCTGACGTCAGGGCAGAATTAACTCTTAGGCTTGGGTATAGATGTTTGTTGGTTATTATTTGACAACTGTTGTTAATTAGCATTATGCTAAAATTCTTTGTAACTGAATTACTCATTTGCCATTTTGCAGTCTATGAAAATACACTGTGGAGGAAAATGACTTCAGAGTATGAACTCTATTCAAATAATCATTTAAAATGGAATCCTGTTCTGGAAAAAGGCAATTAAGAAGGTAAACGGCAAAACTGACCTCTCTGAGATGAACTGTGCGCTTGGCTTAAAAGAGATACAGCATACTAATCACATCTTTTATCATTACTGTTTATTTCTTGGAATGAAGCATTCTGACTTTTGAAAGTAAAATAATGTTAATCCCGAGTAGTTCTATTTTCTGCACTTTTTCATTTTAGCCTTTGAGAAAACTGGTAATTATCAAGACATTTAGCATTTTTTAATCTACTTTTATAAAGAGTTACCTTATTATCTTTGTCTACACAGAATACTACCTACTGGTTATAACAATTTTTGTACTTATAAATACTACCATTTCCTTAGAAGAGTAACATTATGATTTAAAGCTAGAGGCAAAAATACCAAATACTGTAGCACCTTAGAACCAGTTTATCCTTGTGCTAAGTAGAAAATTTAAATAGTTAAACTCATCAAAATTTTGCTAATTATGCAGATACCATTTTTTGTTCTTTATTGCATTCTTTGTCTTAATGAATGTGGTAGTGATGTTCTACATTCTTTGATCAAACAGGTTCAAGGTGAAAATTAAATTTTCATATCTCTTTTAAAGAGCAACAGTTAAGTCACAATTCAATGACTCAAAATCTAGAAAAATTCTGTTGGGTATAGTAATAATTAGAAGAATGCTATAATTAAAAGTGAGGTGCTAAAGGGTATTTCCTTACCCTCTAGTAGTATAGCTGGAACTTTTTACTATTAAACATGGCTTTTATAAATGCATGGTCTAGTAACCTTATTCAATGTTAACTTGTTAAATTAATAAAGTCTTCCCCACCTCCCATAAATTTTTAATCAGAAACAACTTGTCTAATAGCTCTATGTAAAATTGAAACTACACATTGAAATACATTTGATACTTCTTAATTTTAAAAATTATATTTTACTGTACAAGATGTAATGTTTCGATACATGTCTACATCTTGAAAAGATTACCACAATACAGCTAATTAACACATCACTTCATTTGGTTCTTTTGTGTATGTGGGATAAGAACATTTAAAACCTAGTCTCTTAGCAATTTTTAAGTATACAACACATCACTATTAATTATAGTAACCATGCTGTGGGACAGATCTCCAGAACTTATTTATCTTAACTAAAACTTGGTGCCCTTTGATCATCTTCTGTATTGCACTTTGTAATTCTATAAAGCCCTGAGCCTTCTAAGGCCAAATACAGTCCACCTGAACTCAACTCTCAAAAATGGGCCCTCAAACAAGGCCCAGTGGCTCACACCCATAATCCCAGTGGCTCAGGAGCCTAAAGTGGGAGGATCACAAGTTCAAAGCCAGCCTCAGCAACAGCAAGGTGCTAAACAATTCAGTGAGACTCTGTCTCTAAATAAAATACAAAAGAGGGCTGAGGATGTGGCTCAACAGTTGAGTGCCCCTGAGTTCAATCCTCCCCCCCCCAAAAAGCCCTCAATTGTATATAATCAGACTACATACACCTCCTTTATTAAAAACACTATTTGAGTATACCACAATGTTAATTTCATTTCCTTTTCTAGCTCTGAAACCTTAGGATTTAAAGTTTTTAGCAACCACATAAGGTGGGATCCCCTTCTTCAGCAACCACATAAGGTGGGATCCCCTTCTTGGAATTTAACAGAGCCAGATGGAGTTCAAGCTTTCAAATCAAAATGTCATGCAGTATTAAGCAGTCAAAATAATACTGATCTAGGCATCACGGCCAGCTCCTAGTGTTGGTTTCAGCATTTAATTGGTTAGTTGGATAACTGAAGCTAAATCATTTAATTCCTCAACTTATTCATCTGTAATAAGGTGCCAGAAATGGATTTATGCTCTTTAGGAACATTTTCTATTCCAGCATAATATAATTCTACCTAATACAAGTTGGCTCTTGGGAGCTGTCATTGTCCTAATAATCAACTATTAACAAAAAGAGTTTAATTACCTTGTAGAAAATTGGTTATCCAAACCAAATTTCTAAGAACCACTTAGCTCTACCAGGCTTTGTTTCTGGATAGGTGAAAGGCAAGTGGTACTTACACTGATGAGGGCATATTTTTAAAATCTATTTCACTTGTTCATCTAATTTTAATATACCAGGTGTGTTTCTAGCCAGCACAGACATGGCAGCCCTCGTGGAACTTACACTCTTTTCATAAAAACTTGAAAAGAACCTATTCTCAAAGATTACTGAAGGTTTCAGAACAATGACACGTTTCATCACATTGAGTCATTTATTCTCTAAATTCATCAAGTAGAATCTTTATGTATCTTACATGTTAGAGATTTGAAGACATAAACCCTATACTCATACATTTGATTCTCATTCTCATCTCTTCCATCTTTGGTCATTCCCACCATATGCCAGGATCACAATCTGGATAGGCTTTAGGCAAGAAGGTTTTATTTAAAAAAAAAAAAATCAATGTTTCTTTGCTGTATAACAAAGCAAACTCTTAGTTTATGTGTCATAGTTCCTGTGTGATCCATATCTGACCACACACCATATATCCCAATCAACACTAATTACTCACTGTGATCCAAACAGTTCAGTTCTTTCATTTACTCAGCTCCTGAGCTTGAGCCTAGGTATAAACTTCTTTAAAATCCAACCCAAAAGTCCCCTCCTTCATAAAGCTTTCTTCCTCCTATATTCTGTTTTATGAATTAAAACCTGTTCCTTATTCCTAAAGCATTCCACCCCTGCACGACAGCGTTTCCTTCTGCATTTCTGTTATAGAGTCTCATCTACATATGCCTCCCCAACAAGAATGTTCTGCTCTGAGTTCTTGAGTAGAGGAGCTTTAATGAAATGGTTGTTTTAGATCATTAGGTGTTGTAGCAATTAGTTAACCTGCCAGAGACAACTAACACATTACCTTTTCCTGTCTCATGCTTTGTTTTCTCTGTTTTCTGAACTCTTTTTTTAAATCCTCTTTCTCTTTGGATCTGTTTGAATTATAGGAACGATCTGCATATCACTCTCTTCTCTTGGGCTACATGGACTCCATCATCCTCCACCCACCTTGGGTCCCACATACTTTCTATTTGTTCCAACACTATCCTCTAGTGTTGCCGATTCTCACCTTCTCTGGAGGGAGAATGTGTCTTCTGTTCATCCTGCAAGAAGCTCATTCTTCCTAACCAGGTCACAGAGAGATAACATAGTGACAATACTTTGCAATATGTTGTGACAAATGTGAGATTCAGCTGGAACCCAGAGAAGGTGGTTTAGAAATCTTCCCAGAGAAGAGATCGGAGCCCTCAAGCTGTCCTTGAACAATGTTTTAGAGGTCTAGCTGCAGAAAGTGAATTAAGGACATCCCTAAGAGAGCCCATAAGAGTGGCAGGACATAGAGGGAAACATCAAGAACATGGTGTGGTCTGAAAATAACAAAGCAGCCTCATCCATAAAAGTACAGGATCTTCAGAAGTATTAAGAGTTAAGATTGTAAAATCATATCTGATTTTACAAGTCATGAGGAACTCTAAGTGCCACAAATACTTCAAGCTTGAAACTTTATCCTATAGGTCATTGAAGGCTGGACATCAAATGACTTCATTTGGGAACTTAACTAATAGTTCAAAATGATCTGTTGAACCCAACTCCAGAGTACAATATGGAGGAAGGTGAAACTGAACAAAATAAGCAGTAAGGAGCTCTTGGATTTGCAAAGATAAGAGATGGTGAAGGCATGGAGTATGCAAGAGATTCCTGAGCTGCGGAAGGGGGGTGCTTTCTTTAATATATATGTATACATTAAAATATATGTATTAAAAATATATATGTTAAAATATATTTTAATATTTATGCATTAAAATATATATTATATACAGAATTATATATTATATACAGAATATTATATACAAGATGAGGATAGAATTATATATTATATACAGAATATTTAATTATTTACATAATTAAAATATATATTATATACATAATTAGTTGTTATTTGTCTTTATGTGGTGCTGAGCAAGTGCTAGGCAAGCACTCTCCCACTGACCACATCCACAGCCCAGAGAGGTGTTTTTGATAGAAATTTAGGCAGTCAGTCTATAAAACTTGATGATCTGATGTGAGAAAGTAAAAGTGGAGGCTGT
>JAQQSJ010001324.1:0-14129 GCA_028644305.1 Xerus rutilus | reverse complement strand
CCTTGGGCCCAGAGCAATGGAGCTGGCCATCTATGGACTGAGACCTCTGAAAACGTGAGCCCCAAATAAATTTGGCCTCCTCTAAGTTGTCCTTGTCAGGTCTTTTGGTCACAGTGATGCAAAAGCTGACTAAACCATATAATAGGAATTTTTAAAGTGCTGTTCTGTTTAGTATAAACTACTCCAGGATTTCTCAGCCTCAAGGCTATTGACCTTTGTGGTTGGATTCTCATTTGCCATGTGATCTGTGCATTGCTTGCAGTTGGAAAGCACCCTGAATTCCAATCACCAGCCTCAGCCGTGCAAAGAGGCCCTGTCTAAAGTCTCTCCCCAGACTCCGTCTAGCTGCTCTGCAGAGCTCTAGGGCTTGCGTGGATCTCTGCCCACCACCAGCTTGACCCTGAGCCTTAGAACAGCTCCACGTTGGACATTTCCACAGGCTAAAGGCCAGCACAACCTGGTCTCAGGACTCAAGCCCCCAGCCACCCAGTACAGGAAGCCTTTCTGACCAACTGCAAAAGCACCAATCAGTTTACTGGAAACTCTAAAAAGCATGCAGCCTGTACCAGACAGCCGGGTTGGACCACAGCTCACACATCAGAAGCTCTGAGCAGTGTGGTAAGAGGGGCGTTACTCACCTTCTCCATACTGCAGTCTCTTTGAATATAAAATGGAAACAAGTGCCGACCTCATAGTGTTATTATTATGATTTAGACACAATTTATCCCCCAAAATTCCTGTGTTAATGCAGGAATGGTTGGAGCTGAGATGATGAGATTGTGAGTGTAGTGTCTTAATCTGTCCATCACAGTTTGGAGGGACTGAGTCGGGGGGCAACTGTAGGCAGATGGGGTGTGGCTGGAAGAGGTGGGTCAGTTGAGGCTTCCCTGGAAGGGTGCATCTTCTCTGCATCCCCAGACCCCAGCTTCCTGATTGCCATGAGGGGATTTTTTTTTTTTTTTTTTTTTGCCAGCCCTTCCACTGTGATGTTCTGCCTCACCTTGGGCGCAGAGCAGGGAAGCTGGCCATCTGTGGACTGAGACCTCTGAAAACATGAGCCCCAAATCAACTTTGCCTTCTCTGAGTTGTTCTTGTCAGGTATTTTGGTCAGAGCCACGCAAAGATGACTAAAATAGTTATCCTAAGTGCTGACTGCCTCTGTGGCTACGGACAATTTCGCTCTCGGTCCTCTGTCTCTTTGGCTGTACTCTTATGTCTGCCTTATCTACCACCCGGATGTCTTCACAAAGTTCTTTAGCTAAGATAGGAATCTGATGGCATCTGAAAGTCACAGAGGGCTCTCCTGGCTTGCATGACAGGGCTTTATCATAATGCAGAGTTCCTTGATGAGGTGAATGGCATTCTACGCCACACCCAGCCACGTCCAGCATGTGGTAGCAAGGAGAAACAGCTAGCAAATGGATATGGTGTCGCTCAGTGGCTGGGCCCTCTGTGTGCAGTGGCCCTCTCTCCTGAGATGTCCTTCTCTGCTCCCTGCCTGACAATGCTTTCCACTTTACTTATAGACCATCTTGACTTTAAACAAATATATTCTCTTGCATGAAGGGTTTGCTACCATTCTCACACAAAATCTCAGCATTACCTTCACTCTCTTTGGGTTTAGTATTATTATAACCACTGCATTTTTAATTTTTTTATGTTTTAATTAGTTCTACATGACGCAGAATACATTTATGCACTTTGGTATATCATACATAAATGGGGTATAATTTCTCACTTTTATGATTGTACATGTAGAATCACATCAGACCTGTAGTCATATATGCACATAAGGTAATAATGTCTGTTTCGTTCTACTGCCCTTGCTCTCCCCTTTTGTCCTCCCCTCCCCTCACTCCCCTCTACCTTATCTAAGGTGACTCGATTCTTCCCTAGCACCCACCCCGCTTATTGTGAATTAGCATCCGCATATCAGAGAAAACATCCAGTCTTTGTTTTTTGGAGGGATGGACTTATTTCGCTTAGCATGAATGGATAAAGAAAATGTGGCATATATATTCAATGTACTATTACTTGGCCTTAAAGAAGAATAAAGTGATGGCATTTGCCGGTAAATGGATGGAGCTGGAGAATATCATGCTACGCAAAGTAAGCCAATCCTAAAAATCACTGCACTTTATTACATTTCTGTACACGTCTCTATCTCCATCTCTACCTACACTGTACCCATCTCAGGACCATTTGTGGTAGTTGTTCAGCAAATTCTTTGGGTCTGAAACCCACACACATTTACTCCTTCTCCAGTCTGCAACCTCATTTCCTTTGTTATTTATTGTCTTGCTCTTTACAGTTTCTATAACTTTTACTCAGGGGGTTTGGAAGTATGACATAGGAGTCCACCAATAGTGTGAGAGTTAGCTGACATTTCCAAGGTCTGAAAACTGATGATAGCATTTCACATCCCTGCAGTCCTCTCTGCTTCCCAGAATGCAATTTGACTAGTATCATGTGCACACAACCCCGGTTGTACTCACCAGCAGGGGCCAGTACAGGGCAGGCCTAGGAGTCTCATACCTGCCCTTAGAGAAACTGGAGCCTGAAGATCCCTCCCAGACAAAAGAGCTTCATACACAAAGCTTTAAAAGACAGTACTGAGTCACTCTCCAGAAAAACCTGAACAGGCCCCAGGAAATGAAGAAGGAAATTCTCAAACCATTATCTGACTCAAGAAAGCAGATCAGGGGTTATTTCAAGGATAATTCCAGCATCAGAGAAATGTCATCTCTCCAAATAAAGCACATAATACAGTAACAGAGAGAGAGAGAGAGAGAGAGAAAAGAGAGAGAGGATATTTGGACTTTGGATATATTTTATTATATTAAAATTAAGATACAGGATTAATAAAAGGCATCTTAAATTTAAAAAAGTAATTATGATGTGGAAAAATATTTTCATCAAATATACAATTGAAAAAGGACTAGGATGAAGGGTCTGGAATTAATTCCTACAAAACAATAAAAAGAGCATGAACAGACCAAGAGAAAAATGGGTGAAAGTGATGATCAAGTATGGACAGAGGAGGAAACATATTTCTAAAACACATATGAATGCAGTTCAGAGTCACTGGTGATCTTAAAAAAACACCTAAGATAAGATGAGCCTTATGCTATTTGAACATGTCGATGTGCTTTTACAGGTTGAATGACATACTACAAGTCTACCATGTTACTTTTGGCTAAAAGTTAACAGTCTTCTTAGAGAACATAAACTTTCACAGCATGGCTTATAGTTTACTAAAGGGGGTGTCAATTGATGCTATGACCTTGGAAAAGAGTCTAGCCACACCTCGAAACAGCAGCTGTTCACATAGCCAATAATCTGTCATTTCCGTGCCTGGGCAACCCAGCTGATGATATCGCACTCTTACTGTAAAAACCATGAACAAATCTATAGCCACACAGCTCATGTTAGCACGATGCTAAAACAGCAGAATGTCCACTGGTAGAGGACAAATACGTAAGTACTACTGTAGTGACATAACAAATTATTATACAGCTTTCAAAATCACTGCAGAGATGTATTTCTTAAAGAAAAACCTTAATAATACAATAGTAAATGTTATGGTTTGGATGTGAGGTGTCCCCCAAAAGCTCACATGTGAGACAGTGCAAGAAGGTTTAGAGGAGAAATGATTGGCTTGTGAGAACCTTCACCCAATCAGTGAATTAACTCCCTGAGGGATTAACTGAGTGATAACTGGAGGCAGTAGGAGTGTGGCTGGTGGAGGTGGGCATTAGGGGTGAAGTGATGGGGTCTATATTTGAATCTGGCAAGTGGATTCTCTGTGTCTGCTTTCTGATCACCATGTGAGCTGCTTCCCTCCACCACACTCTTCCACCATGATGTCCTGCTTCACCTTGAGTCCTGAGGAATGGAGCCTACTCTCTGTGGACCGAGTCCTCTGAAACCGTGAGCCCCCAAATAAACTTTTCCTCCTCTACAACTGTTCTGGTTGGGTCTTTTAGTCACAGCAGTGAAAAAGCTGATTAAGACAGTAAACAAAAAATCCTGCCACAGATTGCATATGGCAGGATGACCCCCTTGTAAAGTAAAAGGTATCTAGAATCAAGATGCACTTATTAGGAAGCCCGTGGGTGCAATCAGTCTCCATTTAAAGGAAAGAAAGGAAAATAGTTGACATCAAATACAGGGTCCTGGTAAAGAAAGCAGAAGGAACAGCTAATTGCAGAAGACCTAGCTTTGTGATGGGATTTGCTGGTGACATTGCTCTTTCAGCAATAAGTAATGAAATAGCAAGCTGAGTATGTAAACGGGTCATATGTAATGATAAAAGTCTCATGGATGGTGAAGAAGAAATCAGAGCGGCATTTCACATGTTCAGTAAGGATGGCAATACTCAGGAGAGCTCCCCCAGGCATGCAAACCTTGGACAGAAGTTACCAGAGGAAGAGGCCGAGGAGATGATCAGAGCAGCAGATGTTGAGTACAGCCATGGGAAGCGTGGAAGGTTTGTAGAAACGATGGCAGAAAAGTGAAGCCATTGTTATCTAGCTGTCTTTTTTTTTTTTTGTAACTAATTTGTAAGAAGTGTCCCCATACTGTCCAAAATATATGCCTGTTCAGCAATGAGGACCTCATTACTCATTAGTTTCTTCTTAACTTACTGACCTTGTCCTGAAAACTTAGGTTAGAAAGCAGATTAAGCCGCATGTTGCATGACGCTCACTGGGAGTCTGCCTGAGCCCCTCTGCACATCTCAACTTAGATGCACTAGTGAGGTGAGGGAGCATTTGGCTTATGTCTTTTTTGAAGTCATTTTCTATAGGAATTGTCAGCCTATCATTTCTGAAGTGTGGAGTCATAACTGCCTGGACCATGCTCAGTCAGCAATATGAGCCTCAAAGTTTCACGATTGCAAAATGTGAGCATGATCCAGGTTCTCATACACTAGGAATTGTCAGCCTATCATTTTTGAAGTGTGGAGTCATAACTGCCTGGACCATGCTCAGTCAGCAATATGAGCCTCAAAGTTTCACGATTGCAAAATGTGAGCATGATCCAGGTTCTCATACACTACGTTTTTTGTGTGTACTGTTCTTGTACCAGCAACATTTTTTATTTATTGTTACTTTACGTTTTAAACTTTGTTTAGCCACCTAAAGAGAATATGCTAACAGGGCAAGGTGGCACATGCCTGTGATCCCAGAAACTTGGGAGGCTGAGACAAGAGGATCACAATGCCTCAGCAACTTAGTGAGGCCTTGAGCAACGCAGCAAGGCCCTGTCTCAAAATTAAAAGATAAAAAGGGCTGAGGATGTGGCTCAGTGGTGAATCATCCCTGGGTTCAATTCCCAGTGCATAAAAAGCAAGGAAGGAAGTGGGAGCAGGGAGAGAGAGAGGGAGGGAGGGAGGGAGGAAGGAAGGAAGAAAGAAAAGTCTACTTACGGCAAAATTTGCCTCAAAGTCATTCCAAGTTGTGTATATTTTTCCAATTTCAAAATGACAAGAAAAAGAGAAAATGTCAAAGGCCATGAATTATAATCTATCCAATTCCATGTTCTTGAAATTTAAAAAATGTAATAAAGTAAAAAGAACAGTGTCATCCTCTACGTGTTTATTTAACCAGTTACGCAAAGCCCAGCTCTTCTGCAGCAGTATCAAATATATTATTTGTTGAAAGAATGAGTCAAAATGACATTTTTTCCCCTAGATGTAAAGTTAGAGAAAAATAAAGCTTAGTGATCAAATATTATTCTTGGGGATAACAAGGAACAAAAAAATAATAGTGTTTAGGTGACTGGAATATATTGATCCTGAGGACATAATTGCTTTGTATAGTTGTTCTCAATTCCCTGGTGAAACAATATCTCACAGTCAGAAGAAATTAGAAGCTTAAAAGCCCAAGAGAGGGAATGGCTCGTGGGGAGACTCTGAGAACTATGTGCTGGAAAAACCCAGCATCTGGAGGATCGTCATGAGATGGATAATATCCAACTCTTTGCCTGACTTAGGTACCAAAGGAGGACATAGCGGAAGAGATAAAGGGGTCACTGGTCAGAAAAACTGTTACATTCACATGACCTTCCTTAGATCCCTCTCAATATTTAAAACATATGTTACCCGGGTTTTATTTTTATCTGTATGTCTGTGCTGTTCCATTTTCCAACACTGCAACAAATACCTGAGGTAATCAACTTATAAGG
This sequence comes from Xerus rutilus, assembly GCA_028644305.1. Lineage (NCBI taxonomy): Eukaryota > Metazoa > Chordata > Mammalia > Rodentia > Sciuridae > Xerus > Xerus rutilus. Next base: position 7,943 of record JAQQSJ010001324.1, on the reverse strand, counting down.
AGAAAAGGTTATTTTGGCTCACTGTTTTGGAGCTTCCAGTCCATGGTTGATGACACATAAGAAAAATTGAATAAATGTTTACAGAATAATGGTGGAAGCCATCATTGAATCTGTAAACACATCTTTACATCTGCCTTCCCTGAACTCCCCTCTACCTAATCCAAAGTACCTCTGTTTTTCCCTAGCCCCTCATTGTGAATTAGCATCCACAAATCAGAGAAAACATTTGGTCTTTGGTTTTTTGGGATTGGTTTATTTCACTTGGCATGATATTCTCCAGCTCCATCGATTTACCAGCAAATGCTATAATTTCATTCTTCTTTATCATTGAGTAATATTTCATCATATATATACACCACATTTTCTTTATCCATTCATCTCTTGAAGGGCATCTAGGTTTGTTCCATAGCTTAGCTATTGTGAATTGAGCTGCTATAAACATTGGTGTGGCTGCGCCACTGTAGTAGGCTGACTTTAAGTCTTTTGGGTATAAACCAAGAAGTGGGATAGCTGGGCCAAATGGTGATTCCATCCAAGTTTCCTAAGGAATCTCCACACTGCTTTTGATAATGGTTGCACCAATTTGCAGTGCCACCAGCAATGTATGAGAGTACCTTTTCCCCCATATCCTCGCCAACACTTATTGTTGCTGGTAACCTTGATAATTACCATTCTGACTGGAGTGAGATGAAATCTTAGAGTAATAGGATATGACTTCCTAAACAAGACCCCTAAAGTGCAAGAAGCAAAATCAAGGGTCAATAAATGGAAGGATTCAAACTCAAAAGCTTCTTTTCAGCAAAGAAAACAATCAATAACTTGAAAAGAGAGCCTACAGAGTGGGAGAAAATCTTTACCACATGCACCTCAGATAGAGCACTAATCTCCAAGGTATACAAAGAACTCAAAAAACTCAACACCAAAAAAAACACAACAACAACAACCAAATAACCCAATCAATAAATGGGCTAAGGAACTGAACAGACACCTCACAGAAGAAATACAATCAACAAATATATAAAAAAAAGTTCAACATCTCTAACAATGAGAGAAATTTTAAAAACTCATCACCTTTTGACAGCCTAAAAAATGTAAAAGAAGATGGTCATTTTGTGAACTATAATAATGATTATAAATAATATGAAACACTCACTGTGCGTTCTGTCTCCCCAGAACGAGCGCCCTGTGAGAGCAGAGAGCTTTGTCCATCTCTGTTCGTTGCACCTGCCCTCACTCTCTGTTTCTGGTGTTAGTGCTGCAGGCTGTGTCTGTAGGCTGTCCTGTAAACAGGTATCCAGCTGGGATGGGCCACTGGTAGGAAGTGGCAGGTGTTTCTAGGTGGCTGCATCCATTTTGCATTTATAGCACCCAAGGCTATAACAGTTAGGACCTCACCACCTCCTAGGTGATGGAGACCCTGAGTCTGGAGTTTATTGCTTCCCACCAGGACTCTTCGCACCAGGAGTGGCTGTGGCTTCCTGAGTTTCCTTTTTGCCTTACCTCACTTTACCATTCCCTGCTGGCTTTTTAAATACTTTCATTGCCTTTCTGAATTATTTTTTCTCTGATTTCACTGGCAGTAGTTTCTCCTTTCCTGGTAGCTCTTGATATACACAATTATCTTTCTTCTAGTTTTTAACAGTTGTCTCAGAAGTTGGGTCAAAGGAAGCAAATAAAGGCAGTGAACATCGTGTTCTTGTCTCATCACATAATAAGACCAAATAATTATTCAGCTCAATAGGTTTGGAAGGACAGCTCTAGTTTTATAGGTTCTCTTCATTATCTTGTGAGATTTGCAGTATAAATCACCACATGTAAGTATTATCTGATATACAGTAACATCACAGTCATATACGGCCAAGTAATTTATCATGAGCTTTTAATTATATGAAGAGACACGCTGAATTTATCTCTGTGTCCTTATCATTCAGCTCAATGCCTGGAATGTAGCTGTTGCCTGATAAATGCTTATTTAATGATAAAATGAATGAACTGAAAGAATGAAAAATTATGCATGCCAGAGGTCTAGGTTACACATTACTAAGGATGTGAGATAGCACAAGAATTCTGGCAACCTAGGAGCGTAGAAATGAAGAAAAATTTCCCTCATTTGCAACACAAAAATGCTGAGGCTAAAAGCAGTAGGGACAGGCACTCTGTGGTTTAGGAGAAGGCGAGGGACTTTCTGGTGGGATCTCCCAGCACCTGGGCAGCCTGGCTTCTCCACAGGGTTGGGACATCTCAGAACAGACAATAGTAATTGTTTGATACTCAATATGGTGACCTTGGTCCTCTCTGGGAAAGGCCACTTCCGTAAGAGTTCAAGCATGCTTCCTGACATGGACGTCTAATGGACCAACACTGCATCTGATGCAGGGCCACAGGATAGAACAAGACCACAAGTCTTGTTCCACAGTCTCATCAGCATGCATCAATGCTATGGCCAGGGAAGTGGGTGTGTGTTAAAGGGCTGATCCCAAGCCCACGGTGCTATTCGGGGGATGTGGAGCCTTCAGTAGATGGGTCCTGGGGGAAGGAAGTTAGGTCACTGGGACCATGGCCTTGCCCTATACTCTCCCAGCTATAATGTGCTGCCCTGCCACAGGTCCAAAGGCAATGGGTCACAAATCTCTTCAAACTCATTAACACCAACAGCACACAGTCGTTATTACCCTTGCGACTTTAGAGGTTCCCTGTAGAGGTCTCACTGCAAGAGCAGAAGGGTCATGGCGGACCTGTAATGGGTCACACGTTTTTTGCCAAAACATGGAGTCCCTTCTCTGCCACTGCTCAGTTGTTTGGGGGAAAATGGCTCTACCATCATGTCCTGACTCCATGAGTGTCCGCACATGGGGCACACGGACAAAGCGTGGCCACACTTTGCTCTAGGTCAGTGCAATATCCTGGGATTCCCTTGGAGCCAGAGGGAGATGTCATGGTGAGGAGCTGACAGGAGGCATTTCCCTGAATGCACCTGGGGGAGATGGGCATGCAGCCATTTCTCCTCCCAGCCTCTCTCTGGTTTCAGGTCAGCCCAGGCCCTTGCCCCTCACTACCCTTTAGGGTACAATGTCAGGATTCCAGGTGTAGAATTCTGGGGATTCTTAGATGTAGATCCTCAGAAGCAGAACCCCTAGCAGCGCATGGCACCTGTTAGGCACCTGTTATCTGGTCGAGATTCTGGTTCAGTGGGACTCAAGTCTTAGAGAGGTGATGCTATATCCATCTGGCTTTTGCTGACTTTGCAAGGAACACGCCTGGAATCCACTCTGGCTTCTGTCTCCTTACCACGTGAATGCATGGAACCATTGCAAGCTGCATTAGCAGGGACCAACATGCTTCTGCTTGGGAGTGGCCTGGCCAAAGGGCTTGATCAGCTTTGGCCTCAGCGTCTCCCTCTGTCCACAGTGGGTGTGTGCTTTGCAGCAGATTGGCTTGCCATGTTGTACAGGAACACCTGTTCATATGTCCTAAAATGTAGCCGATTTTTGGAATGGACACAGCCACAAAGACAATGTGAGATTTAAACCCTTTTAAGTGATTTCTGTTCAGGGTATGATTTTAGCATCATTCTAGTAGACCCAGCCTTTTCTCCCCTTGGGAATGGCCTTCCGCCCCAGAGAGCCTTCCTTTCCAGTTAAGATGTGCACACAGGTGCCTTTAGCAGACCGGCACACATTGCTGATTGACATGGAGACAGCGAAAGGTGGGGTTTTAGGTAATTTCTCTGTTGTGCAAACATCATAGAACAACAGTGTGTTTACACAAACTAAAGCAGCCGTGATGCCAGTGGAGGATGGCTGTCTCTTAGGGGGACACCATGGAGTAAGTGGTCCCTCACTGACCTAAATGTCACGTGGCTGGATTTTTAAATGAGGTGCTCTTTTCTTCCACGTTTCTTCCGGTGAAGATTCTCCTTTGGGCATCCCTAAAACTCTTACAGAGCATCCAGTAGGAATATATGTGGTAAAATGGTTGATTTGTATCAGATTCACATATGAAGGAAATTACGCACTGTCCTCAGATGAATTAAATGCAAAGATTCTTCTTTATTTTGTTCATGCCAATGCTATGCTCTGTTGAATCTTGTGGAGCACACATTATGCGCCACAGAATGCCAGCTCGCCCTTGACTCGGAACACTGAGAAGTCCTGTGAGCAGGAAGGAGCAGCCTTTAGGAAGGCACTGGAATGCTCTCATAGAAGATTTTAATTTTGCCACAGAAGCCCCTTCTCTTCCAATACAGCTTTACAATAAATAAACAAAAGCCCTGCCTGCTTAAGAAAACAGTCACTCTGCAATCTACTTTCCATCATGCCTCTTACTCCTTTTGAATTCCCCAAGAACTCAAATTCGTTTTTAATTATAGTGTTTCTGTAGTTTTGCAAAGTATGACCCAGATGGGATACATGGAGAATAAAAAGCAGATTTCTTCCTCAGAGCCTGAATGTGCTCCTGTCATAAAAACATATCCATCTTGGGCTGGACGATGATTTATTTTCTCTGAGCTCTTTATGCTCCAACAAAAGGGACAGGAGAAGCCCAGGTACAGGTGTGGCCCGCCCTCCCCAAGGAATAAGAGAAAGCCCACGTGGTGCACATCATTCATGCCCAAAGACATTTTTTCCTCATCAAACTATGTCAATTAATTTCAATGCAAACAAGGTTTTGATTTCCTATCCCTCTTTTCTAAATCGCAGATTCCTATAAAATAAATGAAAACTAGGAAACAACATTTTCCTATCTGTCAGCAACTTGGTGAGGCACTAAGCAACTCGGTGAGACCCTTTCTCTAAAAAAAATGCAAAACAGGGTGAGGATGTGGCTCAGAGGTCAAGTATCCCTGTGTTCAAACCCCAATACACCCCGCCACAAAATATGTTGTTCCAATTTGTGTGTGTGAAAAAATAGCATGAATATTTGATTTTCTTAGTATTTATAACTACTATGGAGTAGAAAACAGACTTTATGCCAAAGGGGAAGAGATATTCTTATGTCATCAGAGACATACCCCAGCACTTGAGCATGTGCCCGGTCTGCCTGTCCATCAGGTGTGGTACACTTGAGAGACCCCACTTGTGGATGGAATTCTATCCTCGATTTGTTCCAGTAAATCAAAAGTGGTTCAATCCTGTGGTATACAAATATAAGTTCTTAGATCTCTACTGCAAGATGAAAGTTTGCATAGGATTTAAAAGCAAATAGCAACATGAAATGCACAGACATTAAAAATAATATCTTCATGACCATCTTGATTATCTGTTGGAAAATTCTCAATATCACAGATTTTTTAGGACTTTAGAGATGTAAATGGTCTTGTGAGCATCTCGACTCCTGGATGTGTTATTTAGTAAAGACTTGGGGTATAACTGGGAGGATTCTGTCACTCCATGGTGGTGGCCACAATGAGAGGGGTTAGACCTGCGACCTTGTGCATTTTCTCTACTTTGTTTGTTTCTCTTGCCTGTACTCCAAGTTCATTGGCCACACTGGCTCCTCAAGGGTGACAGCTCATTCCAACTCCTTAAAATATAATGCATACGAGCTTGACTTATGTTAAGTATCACATCTCCTTTAATCAGATTCTTGAGAGAGCTCGCTTAGTGGGCAGGTCACCCCAAGGAGAAAATAGACAGGCCATTCCAAGTCTCCTCTGCATCCCCGACGCTCCCTCAGGACCCTGTCTTTCCCCCCTCAGCCTCACCTCTCCATCCCCCTCCCACTCTCCAAAAACTGTGAGCACGCTAGCTTTGTTAGGAAGACTTGGTACCACCCTTCTCATCTGTGTGGAGTCAGTCCATCTTAATGTGCCTCTCGAAGGACCACTGGGACTTGAGGAGCAGAAAAGCCTTTCATCCAAAAGCAGAAATTCTATGGGTGGAAACTTGTCAGTTCAGTACATGAGCAAAAGGCAAACGTGTCCTCATTACTAAGGTGCATGAGTTGTGTGTCTATGCACACGCATAACCAGTGTGAGAGACCCACTGCTTGAAGAGCGCACAGCCAAAGGGCAGGACCAGAAGATAAAAGATGGAGAAGAGGCATAACCTACAGTGATGACGGAGAGCACTGGAGCTACCCACAAAGCGAGGCTCTCCCCACACAAAGGAGCATGGGAATTGAATTCCTATTCATTTTAGGGATGAAGCCATTCCTGAGTATGTCTGCTTTAGGATGTACATTTCTGACCACAGTCAGTTGAGGATCATAGTTTGAGAAAAGAAGTTGGTGGACACATGTCTGTGCATGCTCAGCTCAAGGTCACAGAGCACATTGTGAAAAGTTCAGATGGGGAACACAGACATTAAAGGTGGCAGACCTGACCACGTCTGGGCATGCTCAGTTCAGGGTCACAGAGATGGCATGTGAGAACATTTCTAGATAAGCTCAGTTCAATATTATAATGAACCAAGTTTATCTAGAAACTTAAATAAAATAAATAAATAAAGACTGATCCTGAGATCTTAGACATAATGGCTGGTTCTTGGTAAGTTTCCCAAAAATGTTTTAGCTAAAGCAAAATAAAGAGCATTTTGAAGATGCTCAACATTTTGGGGCAAGTGTTAAGAATTTGCCCCAAAAGGTGCCTGGCTCACTTGGTGGCTAACAGACCCATTATCTGGGGATGAAGACACATTTTGGCCTGAGACAAGTCCAGGATTCAACCTCAATTACTGTTGTGTGTCAAACTGGAGGTGATTATAAATATATTTGAGTTATTGTCTTTTCATAATCAGTATGTGCAAATAGCTCTTTATCACAGACCTGCAAACTATGGTCTACGGGCCCATTCTAAGTCCCCAAGACTTTGTCCACTATGACCTCAAATCTAGTCACACTTCCTCAGTAATTCTATTTAGTGTCCTCACCATTCAGTCTTTCATGTTAAATCTGAAATGAACTAGTGTCTAATTTAAAATTGTTGCTGGCTAGGCTTCTATTTGGGTCCCAGGCTCTCCATATTGGCATTTAGGACTTCCCAGTTACTTTCTCATACATGTGCTTTTGGAGAGAATTGTTCTGCAAAAATTATTGGTACACACCACCTCAACAGACTTCCAAATATAAGCAGTACAATCAATAATCCAACAACCTGTGGACAATGTCTTTTTAGTTCAATGTTTCAATCATTAGTGGAAAATATGCCTCCCTCTATTCCAAGATACCAATAGAAATGAAAGAAGAGAAATAGCACTGGTGTTCAGAGAGACAATTACAAGATAAAGAGGTAGAGCTGACAATCAAGGAAGGTTTCTCCAAAATCAACATTGCTGGTGTAAAAACAGAATCCTGGAAGGTTTTCTTCATTTTCCTAAGAGTTAAATTGTAAAAACTAATATGCACATCCATCCCAGTAGAATAAACAGAATCACCTTTAATGAAAAAATTAGGTGTAGGTTTTTCTGTAAAAGATCATTCTGGCATATTATGTTCAGTTTTGGGGGATAGGGGTCCTAGAGAATGACACCAAGGCCTCCTAATCCCTGAGCCACATGCCCAGCCGTCCCCCCCATCCCCCTTTTTTCCTTCTTCTTTGTCTCTCCTAAATGTACAGACAGAGCGTGCTAAGCTGCTTAGAGCCTCACAAATTGCTGAGGCTGGCCTCAAAATTGCTATCCTCCTGTCTCAGACTTGGAGTCGCAGCCATTGCAGGTGGGCTCCCCCACTCCCAGCTTGTTCATGTTGACAATGTCGACACCTTCCAAATATAAGCAGTAAAATCAATTCCCCACAACCATCCCAGATGAATGAAACAAATCACATTAGCTGAAAAAATTAAGTGTTTGTTTTTCTGTAAAAGAGCATCCTGGTGTATGATGTTCATTTTGGGAAATGGAGGTAGTAGAGATTGACCCCAAGGCACCTGACCCCTGAGCACATCCCTAGCCCCCTCCCCACTCTCCCACATACACAGAGTGGTCTTGCTAAGGTGCTTAGGGCCT